>JAGDQP010001393.1:48466-99423 GCA_022664845.1 Lepisma saccharinum | reverse complement strand
TGGTCTGACAACAATAGGAATTCAAATATTTAAAAAAGCAATAAAAAGAAAAATTATTCTGTTAACAGTACACTTCAGAATGGTTACAGACGTAGTCGAAACGTTGTGTTGTGCGTTTAATACGCGAGTTTAATAATAAATTGTGTTTCAAACATCAGGCCGTGAAGTTTTGATTTTTCCTTAAATAACATGTTGTGTAAATTCCCCCTTTCCTGTATATTCATAATGGTATATTATCGAATCTGTGTTTAACCAAATTTCTTCCTTATTTAGTGTCTAAGAAGTTATCCCCCAAAGTTATGGCATATGTAATATATCCAACTCATCCCCAACCCCATCCCACTCACAAACTGCATCGTTTTAAATTATGTATCGTACTGAATGTTGATTTTAACGTTCCAGAGAAGTGATCATACCTCGAGTATAAAAGAAGGAGTGAAGGAAAAATGTCGCTGAATAAGTTAAGGTAAGATCAAAGCTAAAATTTAGCTTGCCGTGGTGCGAGTATCAAGTGAGAGCATGAAGATAAAGCGTGAATGGGCATTATGGGATGGAAATTGAAGGCTTGTGTATATGAGCAAAAATCTATTGACGAAATGGTCCTGTAATGTGTTAAAGGTGATCTGCAGTGCAGAAAGTGAGGTGGTACAATTGATATAGGATTTGAAGCTGAAATCAGAAATTCAGGAGATAAATATTTAAATGTACTTTCTGATTGAAGATTAGTGGAAATAAAGTATCACTCAGAGGACGGTATTGATATTCACCAACTGTTAGAACGACTGGCTAGAAGTAAGTCAAGTATGGACGTTATATTCGAAGGTGGCAGTCGTAAAGATGGACTGATATTCTATTATAACCATGAAATTAAATCAAGAATTCAGTTTCTAAGGATATGAACGAATTAAGAGTGGAAGAATAAGATCACTGTGAGTTGGATCATATCAGAACTGAGGATGAAAATGATGAGATAAAAGCACTGACTGTGTGTGTATGAGTGGAATAGAGTGGAGTCAAAAGCATGAATTTATGCTTTTTTTCTTAAGTTTCTTCACGAATTACAGCTAATACCTTATTTTGTTTTACTCAGTCACTGAGTGCTTTAACTGAAAAATTAAGTGCTTCTGTGCAATGCATGAAAGTTAGCATTAGAATAGAAGAAATGGTAATGCTTTTATTTTGAAGTTTTACTTTTACACTGACAAGGTTGATTTAACCTCTATTGTGTAAGTTTTCACAGAAGAAAAAAATATGTTGCCAATAGATTTATGTAAGCTTAAAATTCACCATACGTGATTGTATTAAAAAATATTCAAGAATTGTCGTATATTTCAGTCGTATAAATCGGGGAAGAGTAAACTTTGAATCATTTTATAAATAACAACCAACACCAAAAGCACTTGAAGGTGAACCTATAACATAGTTGCCACAATATATCATCATAAAAGATGTGTCTACAATGTTTAAATTATAAACATTCAACATAAATCATTTAATGCTATTTTTACTTAAATGAGTTACCATAAGAATGATTAAAAAACCAAGTAACAGTAGTAACGAACTACTGTAATTACAGTAGAAAACTATCTACTATTATTCTTAAAAGAAACAACAGAAATACAATGTACCAGGAGCAGACAGTGGAATAAGAAATATGAAGACAGAGCTGATACATAACAAACATACACAAATGGCACAATACACAGAGACTTATTTATCGAGAATAAAGGATATAACTCAACAAGGAATGTATAAGAAGAATGGTTGAAAACTGTAATAAAGAACACTATTATGCGATACATTATCAGAAATAATTTTCTGTTTCTGTTCGAAGATACAGCAAATACATGATGTGTCAGAAATGTAATTGAATGTTGTATACAGCGTAGTGAGAGCTGTCAGTGCAACAAAATTTCAAATTTTGTAGTTTGACGTTAGTGAATGCATAAAAATTGCGGGAACAATACTACAATATAAATTATTTAATTCCTCTTTGCATTATCTTTGTCCACTTGTATTCATCTCAGTTGTGGAAATGAGTCTATAGAATCTAACGTTAGCCTTTGATAGGTTCGGTTTTAATTCGTTTAACGTCACATTCACAGGGTAAACGTACCAGTTATTAGCACTTTAAGACCACTTTTGTTTCGAAACTTGAAGTGCTGATCTATTTATTTATTTCTCTGTTTATGACTAACTTTAAACGTTTACATCTTTTCTAAAAATTAATTGCACAAAAACGCAGAACAAATATCTTTTATTTATTTATTTGTTTTTCTTCAGAACAGTAAAATAACCAATAGTTGGTGCACTCTAACCAGTATTTGGCACCTCCATGCCCGGTTATTAGCAGGATTGTTGTTCACTAGACAGACGCTTTTGATTAGATATATCATTTCAGATCTAACGTTAGTTAAAAAATCAAGGAAGTCAACTTTCTTTGACTTTTCTTCCATTAGCACAGAAGTAGTAGCAGGCCTAGATCTGTTCTTTTATCAGAAAAATATTAGTCCTTGTTTAATATTACCGACCTTCTTAGCACTACTGAGACCAGTAGTTGGCACTACTGCCGAAAAGTTATTGACTCCCATGCTAATAAATGGACTCTGTGAGGAAAATAGCATATTCTCCAGGAGCACTAACGGTTTTTAATAATTTACATAATGGTGCATCCTAGGGGATCCCTAAACATCCTTCTAGTTTTTAAAGAAGGAAAATCTTACACTAAATACATTATAGCAATAAGTAACTAGAGAAAAGTAGTCCGTAGTTTATCTGCTATAACTTAACGAAGCCTTCTTGAAATTATCACCTTAACCACGACCAATAACAAAAAATATGTTTCGGGTGCAGAAGTCATCAAATAAACAAGCAACATGTCGGGAACAATAATAGTTTCGCGAAATTATTTTCGACCTTATTTAAAAGAAAAAATGGGAATGCCAGTGCCGATTTCAGGGACGTTTACCCTACCTCAACTAAAGTTCAAGGTTGCAATCGTCCAAAATCCTATTCATGACCAATTACAGTTATTTATATATTATAAATTAATATCCGTATATAAAATTAGAATATAGGCAACAACGAATTACAATGACAAGAAAAGACAATGATTTTTTTTTTAAATCATTGCCCTGAATTTAAAGGATATTTAAATTTAAAGTAGTTACGTACAGTGAATCATAGATTAAGAAATATTATCCAGAAACCATTATTTGTTTAATGTTTGTAAAATGTAAAGTTTGGGTATTTCTATTACCATCTACATGCGTCAGAAAGAATGGAGAGAGTAACTTGGCTTACAGGACCAATTGTTTTTTGTAGAAGGATGAGAAAGTAGGAATAAAAGTAGGAATGAAAGTAGGAGGTCGCGACAACTTACAAGCCTCGTACTTCATTTTATAGCATACCATTTTATACCAGGAAACACATCTACAATACTAATCCCCTCTTAGCAGTCCCAACATCCACTTTCTTACAAAAAACAAAAAAACTTTTACATATCACATTTACTTATTCAGTCACTCTCTCAATTAATCAATCAATTACACATATGAATTTGTCATAGGCTTTAAGATATTGACGTACAAGGGTTTATGGGAACGCACCATAGTACAAGACTACATGAAACAAACAGATGCTGGCAAACAAGTTTCATACTAAAATTACTGGCAAGATATTGGGCCCACATTACCGCAACACCCCTGGCATAGATCATAAGCGACCATACTTCTCTACAGAGTGTCTAAAAGGTGATGGTCATAAGTATAGAGAGAATTACTCAGATCAAAGCAAGGATAGAACTCCTTAGAAGAAACGTCTAAATATGTGTAGTTTTGGAATTAAAAGCACTCACATATGGCTAATCTTGTCAGCTTGGCAAATCACAATCGATGATGTACCCACGACTTGTATTTGAGCAGCGTTTATGATTGGTAGAGTACAGTAGAGAGGGAATTCTCCACGTAAGAATTTCATTGGCAAGAAAATGACGTTGCATAGAAGACAAGCAAGAGAACTTCCCTCCAAGCTGTGATCTTTAATCATAAACATTTTGTCAAATACATTTTAACTGTATTTTGCTAACTTATCACGTTATACCTCATTATTTGTCAGAAAATTACGTCATTTGTGATGTGGAAGGGCATTCAAATTGACCTCCGAAACTGTGCGTGTTTTCAAAGGAAATGATTTCTTGTTTACGTCTGTAGAATTCACTCTTCACTTTATAACCATTATTTGTAAACACCTCGGATACATTTTATGTTAATAGCCAATGCTTTCCTTCGTGATCACATCTACACGAAAGTAGTGAAACACTCTCGATGATTTAATTATTTAAGAAAGATGAGCAATATATAAAATGAAAAGTTAATCCAAGGAAGAAGAGAACATGATTGTAATTTAGTTATGATATTCTGTGCATATTAAGGATTTGTTTTGTAGATGGACTTCGATGAAATATGAATAATGTAATTACTAAAAGTGATCTGCGATAATGTGTGATAACCGTTCTACCCTGCATGTCCCAAGAGTAAACACTTTACCAAGCATTTATATTAACAAAGAAAGCTTACTTACATGAAAACTATCTCAGCTGATCAACCGATATGTACATGATTTATTTTTCCACTAGGTTTTAACCTGTAACTTACGAAAACTGTATCTATTGACCTAACCTTTTTGATACTTTTCAGTAGGAAATTTTAGAAATGTCGATTTGTGTCTATTTGTACACGGTAAGGAATAATAACACTTGTCGTGTTGAAACTGCTGCGGAAATCTGAACCATCCTTTGCGTAATGACAATCGATGAAAAGCAGCATCTGATGGATGCAGGTATGAGCACCATAGCTGCCATCTTGGATTCAGCTCAAGAATTTTAAATAGGAAGGGGTCATGTGACATATTGTTTTATGCTTGTTTGTATCCAGAAATTCAAATTTGCAGATATTTGTCACCAACTTTCATTTGTTTAGGAGATATGAATTCTGAAATTTAGAATTTGGCGTCCTGCAACATGTGCTTAATTTTGTGGATATCGTACGTAACGTATCGGTTCAACAATAACAATACAAAGCATTAACTAAACATCTTTTCAGCTCTATAAGACAATTTATTCTACTTACTTTAATTGATTTATGTACAGAATACTTTTACATGTAAACTAACTCTATAAACATATCTATTTTCGAATGATCAATTTTAGAATCCCTATCTCCTAAACAAATGAACGTGGGTGACAAATGTCTAAAAAAAAATTAATTTCTGGGAACAAACAAGCCTAAAACGATAGCAGCTTTTCATCTATTGTCATTACACAAAGGTTGGTTCAGATTTCCGCAGCGGTACCAACATAAGTGTATTATGTCTTACCGTGTACAAGTAGACACAAATCAACATAGCTAAAAATTCCTATTGAAAAATATCAAAAAGGTTGGATTAATGGATGTCATTTTCGTACATTACAGGTTAAAAGCTAGTGAAAAAAAAAATATTTCAAGTAAATATCAGCAGATCAGTTGAGATAGTTCCCTTGTAGGACTGCAATACAGTATCAAGAATAAGCAATGTTAACCTGTGTAATCTAAAATAATCGAATCTACGTTGGTTTGAAGTGGCAGTAAATAGTGTGCATGCTGTAGTGAATATGATCCATATTTCATTTGAGAATTTTTAGCAATTGACCTCATTCATAAAATAATGGAGGTTTACTTATATCCCCCTAAGATAAAAATAAAGATCACGGTTGTAGCCTGTGAAAGTTCGAGATGGCTTTTAGATACACTCCCTTACAACTAAACCATTCGAGTTTAACCTATTACAATATATTATTTCTTTTGAGTAAATGGCAATTCTCAACACTACGATATATTCCAAAAAGAGGGTTTTGTAAGCCACGTAAATCATTTATCTTTTTATAATGATATTGTGTTATAATAATTAAGATTGCAAAGTGCACTTTAGAAGAGTGGCATATGTTATAAAAATTTAAACTATAGGTTTTCGTGTTCACCATATTGATGACGTTACTATTTAAGTTGTATGATCAAATTTTGAATTCCTCTGAAATATCATCATCATGAGCTCAGATTATGAATAAGGAGTAAGTAGATAAAATTACATCGGTAGGCAAAAATCGCATATATATCAGAACTAACAAAATTTACAGACCGTGGCCTATTGACCTGAAAGCTGTCGGTTTGATACCTCTGTGATTTTACCTACTTATTTGATTTTACTTCTTACCTTGTTCCTAATCCGAACTCTTGGATAATTATGAGAAACCTTTTATTTATGAAACAACATTCCTATCTATTATTGCCAAATTCACCAAGCGTGTACACTCAAAATAATGTTAGCAACATATCTGTACCTCGGTGGTAAACAACACTATGTCACTTTTGCATAACTCGAGCGTATAGATTCGTTGATTTGAGAACGATCTTTTACATTTTTTGTGACATAGTGTTGTGTTATCAATTGCCAATTCTTCTACAAAACAAAATAATGGTATATTTGTGTTTACCTCCAGAAGGAGCATGTTCAAATGTAAAAAAAAAATGTACTAAGGTAGAGTTTGATAAGAAAGTGACATAATGCAGTTTACCTCCGAGATACAGATATATGAATAAGTACGGTACATATAGTAAAGTGCTTTGTGTCACGTAATAAAATAAAACACTTGCAAGGTTAAAGAGGCACGATCATGCTCAGGCGCCAGTTTTAAAATTTTCAACTCTTTTTGAGTATGTCTAAGTGTTAATTCATTTATTCAATGGGATTTTAGTTACTTCTAAGTTTTCCAAGAAATGTATACTTAAATGTGACAAATAGTTTTTGAACGCTGTATATATTGTTACATGTCACCTTCTTGTATATACCTTAATTAGACCAAAATAACTATTCACAAGTAATATATTAATTCTATGCACGTCATCACGCGTTCAAGTCCCGCGTGGTTCCATTGAAAATAACGGTACGGAGCCTACTTTACCGAAAAATGTAGGTTCTGTACTTAGAAGCTCACCAGCTCGTTCAAGACGTTAATATCAATTCAAAAAATCAAAATGTATCTTAAATTTTATCTAAACTTGACCTCTAAAATACGATGCCAAAACCGTAACTCTCATTAATATTTTATTGAGTATTCTGTACACTTGAAGACTATCCTGAGTTTCATATCACAAGACGGCTTTCACTGACAGACTATCTTGAAACTATGTCCAAGGTGGACTCGTTGCTACTCGGAAACAGACGAAAATGTATCGAAATGATAACGAAAACGGTTCCTATCAGTTATGGTAGAGTACGAGAAAACATTCATGAGCAAGTATATTAAAGGTCAAAGTACACTGCGTTCCGCGATTACTGACTCATTTTAACAAGTATTCATGAAATTTGTGTATGCCACGGCTATGGAACCAAGCAAATTAGACTTCCAAAATTTTATAGCCTATCCCCTATTTGCCCGATTTAAGACCAAGTGACTTGTTTCTGTTTCGTTAGATGAGTTTTGAAACTGTTATAATGTGGTTGAAGAAAGGGAACAATGATTTAATGCTTAGTCTGGGGACTTGTATAAAGTTGGATTGCAGAAGATCAAGAAACGGTAGCGGAAATGAATAAATCTAAGTGGAGACTATATAAAGAGCGACTAATCAAATTATGTTCTTTTTCTTGTTCCTCTCTCAATTTATTCTTTAATTTTTTACGATAATCAGTCGTATGTGGTCAGGAGGCTCAGAGTAACCTTGAAACATGTCGAATACTGAATAGAATGTTACTCAATGAAAATAATGCAAAAATTAATTAATCGTAAGCTATATACATCTTCGTACTTCAAATTTTGATAAAAACTAAGAGTTGTTGTAAATGTATACCTTGAATATTAAGAAAAGTATATAAAACATATCACATTTATTTTTATAAAATCTGTCGTAACTACGGTTATTTACTTAGCATCAAATTGCTTACAAGTTTCCTTACTATTAAAACAAATGCCATTTATTCAAGGAACTCTTTCATATTATGGTGCATAAAACACCGTTTTCATACACTATACACGTTACCAAACAAACACATATAAAGGCAAATGAATAAATGATAATAATTTAACGCTGCTTATACATGCCGTCTATATAATCATTGAATACAAAATCCTGATATCCATGCTGTTTTCTTTTCTCCAGGAACGTACTGGAAGCAGGATAAAGAAGTGGAAGAGAAGCTCTTGGAGGCGCGAAAGGAGTAATCAAGGTTTTCCTACAGACATTGGTGTTCAGAAGACCCCACGGGGAAGCACAGACGAAGCACCGTCGTAGCATCATCTACGCAGAAGCATTTTTGCTTCAACTACGTTGGATATTTGCAGCAAATTCTGTGAATATATCACATAAGCGCCCAGTGTTCATAGAGAGGGTAAAATTCCACACTTGCACTAAACTGCTGTAAATATGCTGGAAGAAAAAGAAACATTAAAAAAATGATATTGTTGTAAGTCAATGTGCTAAGTGTTCACGTCAGATTGCCATTATACCCTCCATAACTGTTTTTTTTGCGTAGTAACCGTCTGTGTTGTGAGTTCGTGGTGTTTGTGCCTAAAACTATGTACTTAATAACAAATCACAATCGGAGAACAACAACAATCAAACTAAAACAACAAAGTAGAAAAAAATAACAAAACAAAATCTTGCTTCCGTGACAGTTTTACCCGAAATAAACTAGAAACCAAGCTTCAAACAAACAAATATACACACAGAGATTTTAAAAAAATAGTGCATAAGTGAATAATCAACTCCGTATAGAGGCATTTACATACCAAAAAAAAAAAAAGTAGACAAAGCTAGTTTAAACGTTTTTAACTTACCACAGGCATTTTTATCCCTGAAAAAGAAGCCTCATACACTATTTTTATAGCCTGTGTAAGAAGACTGAAACAGACAAAAAAGTTATTGAAAACAAATTGCTAGTTAGATCTCAACTAACCCATTTTCTACTCATAGATGTTAACCAACTAAAGAAGAAGAATATATATTATTTTTGATGTTATAGATGTTTAGCTATAAGTTGAATTATTTTGTTTAACAAAATAAAACGAGGATATAACACTCTTTTATATAAATGAATGAAAAAACATTTGAAATAATATTTGTAGAAATGTCTTTTTCTTGCCTAATGTTCAGGAGAATGTTTTATTTGTATGTTTTGTTGAGTAAAATTTATAAATTATTCCAAGTTGATTGGTAAATAAAACGTTCATGGTGCCGAAATTGTATATAAAAAGCAAAAAGATAAGAAAGTTGATCTTGTATCAAACAGCAAACTGCACACTGTTGAAAATAATTTTGTTTACAGGAGATATGAATGTTCAACTTAATAATCTTTCCTTTGACATGTTACAATTCTTTCATAGCTTCATATATGTATTTTATTTTTTTCCCAAGTCTGTTCGCCATGTGATATTCAATCTATATAGATCAAGAGAATTGTAATACATCAAAATAGCCCACATATATATATACACACACATAACATATATATTTTATTAAAAATCTCTTGAACTTATTGACGAGTTTATTATTCTTATTGTATGTATTGGAGTATTTCAACCTTCTTCCCATGCGATACCTTCTGACCTATCAAAACTTCGAGATCATTTTAAATTATTCTCAGGGTTTCAATAAGCTATAGTTGTAAAACTGTAAACAACGATATAAAACTACTTACGTTATATGAAAGTGCACCTCAAAAAGTTTTGGCAACACTGTACGCCTCTTATTACTATCTGACAAGGAAGGTTACCGAACTGTCGCACTAGGATTTGTGTGAAACTCCTGCAAGAGGGTAAAGGAAGAAAATTGAACAAACACGTATTTTTTTTTAATATCGGCGGACGTGAGGGTTAAGGGGGAATCCCCCTCTAATTTCGAATGTCGGGTACTTTCACAGGCAACCAGTTAAAACAGTCCAATGAGTGCCAACGTCTTCTAGTCACAACCTTTGTAAACTTTATATTGTATGGGCCATTTTTAGTAGCTTTGACTTCGGCCCGTCACGATTATGAATGTGATGCTAGTTAAAATTCACATCCATGCCTCAGTCGGGATTCGAAGCCGGGACCTTCGAGTTGCTGGCTTATTTTCTCAACTCACACGGCTACCAGGTCAGTTACCACGACTCTAGTCACAACCATTATTACCTGTGAGCGGTTATATGATGTGTACATAATATTGTTACTCCACTGTAGAAGAAAGCAGCTTTTAGTGTTAGGTCGACCCGAAAAATGGCCCACAAAGCACATGTTGAGCTTTAGTAATAAGAAGTACGAACAATGGTCATGAACATGCTGGATGTACAATGTATGGGAAATCACACTACACGAATGTATCCACTTCGAAGGAAGTCGCTAGGGAGGATGATCAATGGGTAGAATATTACGAGCACAAAACAGAATATTATAAATGCACCACACATAGATATTTATCCTCTAGTCCTATAGACATTAGAAGATCACAATGCATGCAACAGTGGTACATACCACTGTTAATGTGTATGTTAATATCAATGAAGGTTTAACGGAAGTTGCAGTCATAGAAGAATGTAGCAAGCACAACATTCGCTTGCACCAGTCACACCTTATGTTTGCTACTTGTCCACAGACGTCACATTTTGGAGGCGCATATTTGTTGAAACAGTAATCATCGAAATGTGGTGGATAGTCTGCAATACTGGCTTTCTATCATACATTTCGCAGTGCATAATGAAACCGTGGAGAAGAAAAATGGTTATTGACAAGTGACTAATTTAATAATACTGCCCGAGCATGCAAATTTATTTCAGATCCTTGCATCATGACTGCATCCGAAAACCTACCCACAAACTGTTTCCACATTCTAAAACTTACATTTATCTGTTGTAGCTGACCCGTGAGTCCTTTCGGTATCGTCAGTAGTGTCGTGTCTATTATCCCATTTGGTGTGACCTCTCGCACAGTCCGTTCGGAGTGTCCTATCCATAATGTAAAAGAAGTACGCTGTTTGTGTGTGGAAAGTACACATACTGCAGCCACAGATGTTAGTGTTCATTTGTAAGCTTTCTTGAACGTGATGCTGATACACAAACGAATGCAGGACGAAACATTGTGTCCTGCTTACGGAGATCACAGCGTCCACTGAGTTCTTATTCTTCCACTTCTGTTTATCATATACATCTTATAACCAATTGATTTCCAAAAAAAAAAAGTTCAAACAGTGCAAAGGGCAAGCAAGCCTTAGCAATTATTTCCTTGTGAAAAGATTAGACAATAGCCTACATCCGAAATAAATAGGGTGTTTGCCCACATTAACCATCACATCCGTCAATCTAAAACGAAATATGTCTCCTAGTATCTTCCTTTGTCCAGTGTAGGAATTTCAAGTAAATACAAGATGTGCGTCTGTAATTATGATCTTGCTAAAACATGTGAAATTGGGTGATATTTCGACTTTAATGGGATGTTTCCCCGTTAACTATCACGAACACCAATATAAAAAAATCTCCTCAATTCCCCTTCTTATCTCGTGTACGGTTTTAAAGTAAATCGAGAGTGTGTATTTGTGGTTATGACGACCATACTAAAACGTATGAAATTGGCCGATATTTCAAGATTGAAGAGCGAGTTCCTCCTTAACCGTCATGTTCCCTGATATAAAATGAAAATATGTATCTCATAAAGTTGCTTCTGTAGCCACTACAGGAGTTTCAAAAAAATCCGAGTGTGACACTTCGGTAACCTTCCTTATGAGAGATTATATAACTTCATACTTAAAATGGCGATTGTTCAAGATAGGGCAATGTGCAAAATTTGTTTTTTAAAGACTGTCAATTATCACAACACAATCGATGTGTAACTTAGTATGAAAAAAATACCACCTTCAAATAATCTTTCCAACGTTGGGTAAATTAATTTCAAAATCGTTATACAAACGTTAAAGTGTGGGGGCATGTATTCATCATCTTGCTCCATATTACACGTGTGTAAGAAAAGTGTCACAACTCAAGAAGTTTGAAGTTTTCGTTTATTTTTTCTTCTCAAAAGCATTAGAGAACTATACTCTCAAGACTTAAATGCCGCAAGTCTATCTACATAGGTGGGCAGTAGCTAGCGTAAGTGCTTGACGGATTTTTTATATCGATTCTCAAGCAAGACGTCATTTCTTTTCCTTCTGTAAAATTACATTTTTTGAGTTTAACACTTTTCTTGCAAACGTGCGGTATATACTTTCGGTAGATTCAAAATAGTGTATCGGTATGAAAATCATATTTTCAGAAGGGTGATCCTTCAGAATGGCAGAATTCTGTTTTCATATTATTAGCAGTTTGTCAAAAGATATTGCCATGACACTTCAATACTTTTCTTTTGAAGTTTGAAACGCTCCTAATCTTCCTCTGCGGGTTGACATGTTTTTCTCGCAAAAGACAAAGCTTTCGCAAAAATAAATAAAATATTGATGTACTTCTTTGCGGCAAACTATTGTCTTAACTAAACTTAGAAAGACGAAATATTTTATTACCCTTTAAGCGTTCATGATGAAAGGACATTCAATTTGATGAATCAAGCATGATATCTTATTGTGGTTATTTTGTATAAGAAAATTAAATTGCTTTTACTTCCGTTGTTTGAATTTACTTGTTAATGTCTCTTAAAGAATATTTAATACGTATCTTTGATATAGTGATGGAGTTTGTAATAAAAGCTCTTCCAACACCGTAATAAACCTCAATCAAGTATCTCCGAAAAAACAAAATTTACCTTTAGAATACTCAAAAGTAACAAAAAGATATAAATATATTTTAAAAGCTCATCACGACCAAAGTAAAATGTAGAAATAAACATAAAAGTGTTAAACCACAATCAAAATGAAAACTAGAGATCAACATCTAAATAATACTTACCACAATCAAAGCAAACTTCAGAAAGTCGTTCATAACAATCGAAGTAAAATATAGATATCAACATTTAAGAAGATTTAAACACGAAGTAATAAAAAAATGAAAATTAAAATGTTAATTACAATAAAATCAATTAAGAAACCTACATTTAGAAATTATTCGTTACAATCAAAGTACAATGTAGATCAGGCTTTAAAAAGTGCATTCACGATTAAAAGAACAATTAGAAATTAACATTTGAAAATGCACATTACTGTTCAAGTAAAATATAGAGATAATCTTTTAAAAAATTATTTAGAAACAAAGTAAAAGTGCAGATCAACTTTTACAAAAGGCTGTCAAAGCAATAAGTAGAAACCAGCATTAAAATTTCTCATCACAATGAAAGTTACAAGCAGAAACCAACATTTAAAAAATACTCAAAATAATAAAAAATGTAAAAAAAGATCAGTGTTATAAAGTTCCTCATCACGAAGTAAGGGTTGGAAAACACAATTTAAAAATGCTCATCATAAGCAAAATAAAATAAGAAAACAAAAATTGTAAAAAAAAACTCTCTCAAATCAAAGTAAAATGTAAAAATAGGTATTTAAAAGTGGTCATAACAATCGAAGTAAACTATTAAAAGTCAATATTTATGACAATCTAAAAATTAGTATTTAAGAAATGCTTATCAAAGCAAAATATAGAAATTAGTTTTAAAAATTACAAAATCCTTATCAGAAACAAACTAAACTAGAAATCGACATTTAAAACATTCTCATTACAATGCACGAACTAAAAGAATAAGAAGAAACTCTTAATCAAATTAAGAAACAAGTAAAAATACCCAATCATAAAAATATTCATCATAATCCAAATAAAAACTGAAATGCACTTTGGAAAATTCTTGTCCCAATCAAAGTTATAATGAATAACAAGAATTTAGAATGATCATTGCATTACAATCAAAGAAACATGAAAGTAAACATAAAAAATGTTAGGCGCAACCAAAGTAACAATTAGAAAAAAAGCATTTGAAATATTCATCAAAAACAAAAGGTAATAATCAAAAACTAGAATTTATAAATGTTGATTGCAATCAAAATAAGACGTAAACAAATTGCACTCGAAATTTTATGTAGAAATCAACATTTAAAAGTTATCATCACAATCAAAGTAACAATGAAACCTTTGCATTTAAAAAATACTGAAAATAATAATTTTCATAGAAGGTTCATAGCAATTAAATTAAATTTTAAAAATCAACATTTACCAAATAAAAATCACAATCAAAGTAAAATAAAGACTTCCAGATTTTGAAAATGCTTCTTATGCAAAGTAAAGAAATAAGCATGTAAATATTTCTTATCACAATGAAAATATCAAAAGTAAAGTTTCAGAAACATCGTAATCGGGAAGGGTGTAGAGAACTAATTCACCCTCTGCATTACTGACTTAATTAGGCAAGTGATGCTAGTTTTCGTTAGAAATAGCAAAACAAAGTTACTAATTAAATAAGAAATGCTATTTATTCTCATCGACGCCTTGTTCATAAGAAAAACTAGAAGTTCTTAATGTAAAAGCATAGGGGAAAACCAGTTATCTATACCCTTGCCACCATATCAAAGTACTATATAGAAATCAACATTTAAAAATACTTACAATCAAAGAGTATCTAGAAAGCAACGTTTAACAAGTACTCATCACAATCAAAGAAACAAGAAGATATCAGCGATTAAAGATAGTCATCAGAAATAAAATGTAAGAAACATCATATTTATATGGAATTGGACAATGATCTACTGGAAACACAATATATAACATTACATACACCGTATATATGTGTGTGTAAAAACCAAGTAATAAGTACCAGAATCATTTAGACTAAGAAGACAAGTATATACGGAAAGGAAGGAAAATGTTACTTTCGATTTTCAATTTTCTTGTAGTGGATAAAGTTTAGCTGTTCGCTAGTTTATTCCAAAAGACTTTTTCATTCAAGATTGCTATTAAACCAAATCACGCTCTGTGGGGCTGCAGAAAGGGCGTAATCTGTTTTTGTCTTTCTGCACGTACATTTGAAATTCATTCATTCTTGAAAGCTATCTGGTTGTTGTTGAAAAAGTTACTATCTTTAAAAGCCATGTTCAAACAAATTATGTGATTTGTCACCCCTTTACATTTACAGGTATGAAATCCAAAATCCGAAATACCCTAAATTTTGAAATCCCCATTCACTAATAGATGTTTAAAATTCAAATTATTCTGTAGTATACGTTATATTCTAAATCTTTGTCACCTCTTTACATTTCTCAAAAACATGAAGATATATCTGAAAGAGTCAGAAATTATCCAAATTTTGGATCTTTAATAACTTCCTTATTTGGTAATATATCATAAAACTTAAAACGGTTCGGAAATTTAAGTTAAATTTTAAAACCATTTTACGTGGCAACTTATTTTTTCGACAACTGAAAATTCTAGAAATTTTTAATCTTGGGTAACTTTCCCATCCCTAGAGAATTCAAACTATTCTGTAATTCGTCAAAGGATTTTTTACATCTGAAACAATCCCCGCGAAAGGATTCCAAAATGTTGAAGCTCATACAATTTTCCTAATATATGTGAAGTAAGTTGTTTCACTTTGCTAAGTGCCACGAAAAATTGTGAAGATATTAAAAAAATCCAAGTCGAATAACATGTTCAGATAAAAATACTACAAAATACAACTGTCGTCACACTGACAAACACGACATCGTTACTTTGCGTGAAATTGAAGTCAATAAAAAGGGCCCTTCTCCACTTTTGCTACAACCAGTGTTGATTTGTAGCGGGGAATGGTTGAGATTTCTCTCTGTCTGCAAAAATCTTCCCTGGTCCTGTTTTTTGTTTCACCAGCGCGTGCTGATTCATTTATCTTGCTTTCCGGTACCCGATTCACTGGGTCGTGGCGATAACTGCTTTGAGAATGTTTATGATACTTCCGAGCATCACATCGTCTTTAAGATTTGGAGGGCTGGGCGCTTTCATCATATTGGTAACAGATGGTGGAGTCATCGACTTTCCGCTTGGCACGTCACTATCACTTAGCACAGAGAACCTATTGCCTAAGGGAAAAGGGGAAGGCAGTTTTTCTCGGGTGGGATGATTAAGCTGTTTATTCCCTTTCACCACTCCACTCCAGATTCTGTTAAGGAGTATTATTCTCAATATTAAATCTTTTATTCTTTTAAAGTATTTGCTGTTACTTTTAGCAATTGAGAAAGATACTCAGATATGCTATAGTCTAAATAGCTGCGTTTGAAATATTCATTAGCCAATAACTATATTATTCATCAATAATTTCTATCTTGCTCACCTTCGTAAAACAAATTGTGGATCGTAGGCTCAAATATTTTCTTCTTGCTAATTAATCATTGTACATTAATGAGGAGTGGTATTATTGTATTAATTATGTGGAAACAACCCAGTTATGTGTTATTTCAAATTCTGCCGTATTCACTGTAGCATACTACCGTCAATTTAACTTCTTTTTTAAATAAAAATAATAAAATCTTTAAAAAGTAAGAAGAAAATTATATATATATTAATGACAATATGGCTATTGTTATGTTAGAAATCGCAGTATTTCATTTCGATAGTTAATTTCCAGCCAAGCCAAGTCTCTGTTACACGTTATTGCTCTCTGGTTGTCGTCGCCTTCCTAATTTCGTCATTTAAACTATGTAAAAGATTACGTATTCTTTAGATTATTAGCATTCCTGTCTACAAGTCTTCGCTAGAAACGGCACCATCAAGTGTGAATGACATCGGCCAATTCAGCACCTCCTGATTCATGGAAAGTCAAAGTCCCATGCGGAAGTATGACAAGACAGGTTTCGAAGGAGGAGAATGTCAACGAGAGACAACAGTCGATATTCAGTGTTTGTACCTGAATTTCCATTCATTTCGTCTATCCTGAAAAGTCTATTTGAAGAGCGTCTTGGCCAACTACAGGACTTCTCTCTGGCCATGTCATCGTGACGAAGTTCTTTAAGTTTCTTCTACCTCCTAGAGACTTAGAACTGGATCATCGCTACTAAGATATATTGGATTTTGGCTTGGCTGTTAGCAGTTCATTTGGTAAGTGGCAATGGATTTTGCACATATTATCGTTATATATTAGCCCATGATCCATTATCCTAGACTATAGGAATTTCCTCCCCTTTTAATTTAGTAAAAGTCTATTTTTCTATACTAGCGAGTTTCCTTCCAATGAGCTTCAAATCCCTAAAACTTTATGTAACTCTCTCAAAGAGGACCTAAAGTGAAATATATATATATATATATATATATATATATATATATATATATATATCTGGTGTAGTAAAAAGTAATCCATTATTTTTGCATGACATTGAAGGCTTGACTTACCATAGTTAGAATGATCCGATTTAGGTCACATATGCGCCGTTTTGTTCGATAACGTGTTGCCATTTGGAAGGTAATATCATGATGCCTCTCTCATAGAAGCCCTTGTCCCTATTGGCAAAAAATTGAGATAGTCGATTTTCACAAGCCTCTCTTGAAGCGAATTTTTCACCAGCAAACGTGTTCGCCATGGACAGGAACAGATGGTAATCACTCGGTGCCAGGTCCGGACTATAAGGTGGATGCATAAGAACCTCCCAACCAAGCTCCCGGAGCTTCTGGCGAGTCACTATCGATGTGTGTGGCCTGGCGTTGTCCTGGTGGAACACAATGCCTCTCCTATTGGCCAAAGCTGGGCGCTTCTGGGCGATTGCTGCCTTCAGACGGTCCAATTGTTGACAGTATAGTTCCGAGTTAAGGGTTTGGCCGTAGGGGAGCAGCTCATAGTAGATAATTCCCTGCCAATCCCACCAAACACACAGCAAAACCTTCCTGGCCGTCAATCCTGGCTTGGGCACCGTTTGCGCCGGCGCACCGCGCTTCGACCACGACCGTTTTCGCGTGACGTTGTCGTAAGTGATCCACTTTTCATCACCAGTCACCAACCGCTTCAGAAATGGGTCGCTTTTGTTGCGATTCAGCAGCGATTCGCAGATGGAAATTCGGTCCATGAGGTTTTTTTGCGTTAACTCGTGTGGCACCCATACATCAAGCTTCTTTTTGTATCCAGCCTTATGCAAATGGTTCCACACGGTTTTTTGTGCAATGTTTAGCTCTTGGGCAATCGAAACAGTGCTTACATGACGGTCGGACGCGACAATGTCCATGATTTTATCGACATTTTCGACACTTGGCCTTCCAGTGCGTGGTACATCTTTGACGTCAAAATTACCGGCACGGAATCGACGAAACCAAAATTGCGCGTGATTGGCTGTTACAGTATCAGGACCATAAACACTATTCACATTTGCAGCCGCCTGGCTTGCGTTTTCGCCTTTATCGAAGAAAAACTGTAAACTATAGCGTATTTTCTCTTTGCTAGTGTCCATTTTGACGCGCACTCATCACGTGAGTCAACTCATCACAACTATCTGAACAGTGTTTGTAGTACGCAATCTCATCGGTTGAGCGCCATCTGGTTGAACCCGATCGGACTTATACAACGCGAGATACAGATCACTGAAGCCATCTATTGGCAAAATAATGGATTACTTTTTACTACACCAGATATATATATATATATATATATATGATAGTAGAAAAGGAGAAGAAAAATAACTTACGTCATACGATACAAGGTCAGGTGTACACGAACATCACAAACATACAAGAAAAGTTGAAACATTTCGAAAAAGCGAGGAGATTCTGTTACATGATAGGAGAGAAAATGGACAGAGCACTGGTAGGGAACTGGTTCTAAGAAGTCGTCATATTGCCAACTAATGTAGTCAGGCTATGGAGGATTGAAAAAGATTAGATAGGTCGGAGAAAACACCTAATGAAGAAGGAAGTGCGGAGGATACTAGGAGTTGGTAACTTCTTTCTGAATGAATAAGAGGGTAATGAATCAGAGGGGAGGGGAAATACAATAATAATAATAATAATAAAGAAGAGGAAGAGGGAAAGGACAATGAAGAAAAAAGTATATATAGGAAAATAAAGTAAAAGTGAAAATATAGACAGAACGAAGAAGAGTGTGGAAGAAGAAGAGGAAGAGGAAGAAGAAACTGCGCTGCAGGTTGTTACATGCAATTAAGGCCGGATTGTCGGAAAGGATAGGTACGTTTTCTCTCACCTCTTTCTGACTGTCGCAGGTAAGTCAGGGTTCAGGATTTTTAGGAGGCTGACTCGTAGGGATTCGTCAAAGGTGCAGCCGTGATATGAAGTGTGTTCAAGTATGGGGAGGTGCGGAAGTTGTGATTTGGAGGATTAGCGATGGTTGTTGATGCTGATTGTTAGAGGTGTTTGGGTTTCTCCAACGTAGAAGGCGGAACATAGGTTACAGAGTAGAAGGTAAATGGGCTTGCAACTGCCGGAGTGTAGGAAAGAGTATGTGAGTGACAGGATATTCGAAGGTCAGAATGAGATAAAAAATAGGACAGGTTCTGCAGCGGGGTCTATTGCACTTGCCATGCTTCTTGGGGGAGGGGGCGGAATGGGTCCAGTCAGTGTTCGATTTGTAGCGGGAGATGGTTGGGATTATTCCCCTCTCGGCAAAAATCTTCTCTGGTATTTTTTACAGATATATACCTCTAACGTGGGATATGGAAATCCCAAAATACTGTATAATACATATCTCACTATTTCTTTCCCCTCTCTGGAAATAGCACAAATCGAACACTGGGTCCAGTTATGGTGAGAATCGTGTTGTGCTTCGGGGATTTGTGGTAGACGGGGCATGACGGGGAAACTCTTTCAGTTTCATTCAGGTGACATAGTAAGTATGGAGTGTGTTAGTTTGATAAGTTTTTGAAGAGCCTTAAGGCTGAAGTGGTGCTGAGTGAGAAGATGGGGAGCGGAGGGAGCTTCGCGGGTCGCCGGTTGGAGTTATTGTGATTTCTGGCACGGTCCAATTGTTTACGGATGAGATGATTGGGATATCCACGGTCGATGAGAGCTGAGGAAAGGGTAGTGAAATAATTTTGAAGTAGGTCATCAGAGGAGAAAATGCGGGAGCCCGGACTGCAAGAGTGTATGGGAGAGATAGTTTGGAATGGAGATATTGATTGCTTTTGTAGGTTTGATCGGGACGCCTGTCTCAAGCTGATTATTCTTGAGCCAAACATCCACATCTAGGAAAGTTACGTGTTACCTGGAGAAGGACCAAGTGAATTTGATGGGAAAGGTGCAGGAATGTTTCAAGGGATTCTTGTCCGTGGGTCCAGATTAAGAAAATGTCGTCGATAAAGCAAAGCCAGGTGGAAGGTTTGAGAGGTGTGAAGTTGAGGTATTGTGTCTCCAGGCGTCCCATGAAAAGGATGGTGTAGGAAGGGGCCATGCGAGTGCCCATCACTGTGTCTTTGATTTGCAGGTAATTGTGTTTCTCAAAGGTGAAGTTGTTCATGGTGACAAACTGAGTGGGTTTACGAGGATAAAGACGTATATCAAGAAAGTGCTCAAGGCCAGTGAGATCATAAGTGTGGGAAATGTTGGTATAAAGTGAGTCTAAGGAGGTGTCTGGTGGGAGAGAATCAGAGATAGAGTGTATTATGGAGAGGAAGTGGTTGGTATCCTTGATATAGCAAGGGTGGTCAAGAAAGAAGGAGATTCTTTCAGTGGGAGAGTCAATAGTGAAAAAAATGGGTCTGCTGGGATTACCAAGTTTATGGATTTTGAGAAGAAGGTAAAATTTAGGAGTTCTGAGATTATCAGGACAGTATGCAGAGACAGTGAAACGCGACAGTCCCTCATAGTATCCACGCGCTTGGAGGTAGGTGCGGATCTTATTGAGGAAGGATTGGGTGGGTCCTCCTCGAGGGAGCGGTAAAACGTAGGATCGGAAAGTTGTTTGAGGGTTTCGGATTGGTAGTCCGAGTAATTCATGACAACCATGGTGAATATATATATGTGAATATGTGATCTGCGTCAAGATTCTGCGTAAGTACAATTTCTCGCCTCAATTTTCAAATTTCACCTAATATATATATATATATATATATATATATATATATATATATATATATATATATATAAGATAAAATAAGGCGTAAAAAAGTACTATGTATCAGACAGACATACATAAACTTCACACACACAAACACAATAAAAATGAAGCAACATTTCGCCAAAGACGTGTTCACATAATGTGAGATTAGATGGACAGAGAGGACTGGCTCTAGGGGTAGGCCCTTCTGCCAACAGACGCCAGGTAACAGAGTGACCAGGTTATGGAGGCGGAAAATAATTAGAAGAGCGGCAGAAAACACCAAATAGCGAAAGAAGTAGGAAGATTACTAGAAGCCGATGAGAGGTTTCCTAAAGGAATATATGCAGAGATCCTAAAGGAGGATGTGTGAGTGAAAGACAGAAATTTTTACCCCATGGAAATGCTTGAATACAAGTAGAAGGAAAATAGACAATCAGGATAGCAGAATAAAGGACGAAGTACAATAACAAATTCCTATTAACATGAAAGTATGCAAGAGAGGGGCAAAATTACGAAAAGTAGTAATGACAGTGGAGAAAAGAACTTCCTCAATGAAAAATGAGAGATCGATAAAGAAATACGTATAGATAATTCTAAATCATTAGTGGAGAGAGACAGAATAGAAAAGGCCTGTGAGAAGAACACAACTTTAAAAATAAAGAATATATGGCGTGCTTCAAAACTTAGGGACAAGCTCTGAGTATTGATTCCCCACACTGAAATAAGAATTTTTTTTTTTTTTTTTTAAATTAAAAAAATGTGTAGTTTTGAGCCTAGGGGCACCTAGATCAGAGATCTGCATTCGGGCCCGATTCTACATCTATACGTTTCGGCTTGATCCGAGCCCGACCGAAATCTGACTGGACCAGCCGTAAAAGTGAATGAGTGGGTTCATCACCCACTTTTCTGTAGCATAAGGTCATTTTCCGTCTGGTTTGGATGGAGCCGGAAAGTGTGGATGTAGAATCGGGAGATCGGGCTGAACTGCAGGGCTCTAACCTAAATGCGACGCAGCATTCATACAGGTGACGTAATATCTCAATAAATAGTGATGTATGGCTTGTCGGGTTAGCAAATCACAGTCGAAGGATTGTATTTTGAGTAATATTTACGATTGAGGAATGCAACTTCGGGAGGGGAGGGGAAATCTATCCTCAACTTCAATTTCTTGAAAATGAAATTATTACGTAGAGAATCTCCCCTAGGATATACTTCCTCAATTATAAACTTTGCTCAAATAAAATCCCTGGGTTGTTTCTGATTATCTAACCCTACACATACTGTACGTCATTATCCGTCGAGATATTACGTCCATTGTGATTTATTTTATTTGTCGAGATATCACGTTAGTTGCAATGTAGCGGAGAACCTTTGGGTGCCTCTACCTCCTAAGCTAGTTTTCTGATGCATTGTCTCAAATTAACTTGTTTTTATTTCATTGCGTCCCGAAGATAATCCCCATTGGAAGAAACTATCCTATGAATAAGAAGAATAAAAGATTTGAACCAAGCTTTCTGGTTCTGAAAGAACAAACACGACTACATTTACATACATTCAGTTTTCATCCATATTTCTCTATTGAACGTGTACAGTACTTAGTAATATTGCTGTCCCTCAAACAAACACTTTTGTGTTCGAATTTTCTATAGTTCTGTACCATCGTTCTCTAAAACCAGGATTCAGAACGGGATGAAGTAGGTGAAATGTCGTGTCATACACATCGCGTACATACCAAGTTCCCCCATCTCTAATCTTACCTCTACTTCATATTTATTTAGGATTATCGAAAATTTGAGCATAAGAACATTCTTTAAGGAAGAGAATTTCTAGTAAGTACCTTTTTCATTCTAGCACCCTCGTGCGCAATAATTTCTCTTGTTAATGTTTTCATAAGCTGACGACAAAAATTGTTTCACGTTCATTTCCTTTTGTGCTGATTAATTAATTCAGTTACTTTATCCTTCATTCCTTGTCATCTGTTTTTTCTGGCTTGTAACATCTAGATTCACAATGGTTGACTTTGATAATAGATCAGTTTTATGCATTTTACACGAGGCTCATTTTCAACGTGAATCCATCTTTGTGAACGAAGTTTGTGACTTGTGCGGTTTGGGATCAAGCAAAAAATATTTTTTCTCCGAATATGTTAACGGAACAACATTGAGTTCCAAAATAAGGAAATTAGAGTGAATTTGAACCCAATCAGTTTCATTCATGAGGTAGAAAAAAAAATACTTAAAAAAAAAACACTACAGAGAAATGAATCAACATTTTCTTCTTCCGAGATGACAATTTAATAACTAAGCTATCAAGGAAAAAAATCAAGCTCTGCTCGTATTGAATATTCATCTTGTGTGTATGTAACGATGAAGGGTGGATGTGGGTGACATGTTGAAACATGAACAGAGTATTTAATGAATGAATTACCTGGGAAAACTGACAATGTTTCTAATCGGTTCAACAGACAATTTTTCTTTGCATTTTTAAAACATGTTAAACACACTTACATAGTCTATGTAAAGGGAGTTAACATCTAGCAAGGTACATCCGCAAAGTTCCTGACAGATATGTGTTTAATACTGAATAAAATGCAAACTTCTGCTTGTCTCAGTGTGTATTGTACTATTTTAGTAGCCCATAGCGGTAACTTGCATATTTAAGAGTCTATAAATCAGATTCCAGGGTAATGGGGTGTTATGCTCGGACACATTCAAACATAAATAAACATAATTAATGCAGAAATAATATGAATTACTCTAACAAAGAACTTATTCAGGTTTTATTTTTCTTCCAATTAGAAATTGCTTTCAACTTTTAATTTTCCTGCAATATCAAAAATGAGGTATAAAGGGTGTTACTCGCTCAAAGTCCATTCGCTAAATGCCTGACCGAGGTTGGTAAAATATTGAATAAAACCTGCTGCACACGTGCATAAATATACACGACAATAAGCACACTGCATGAATGATTCATTTATGCAGTTGGGATTTGAGCAGCTCGAATCTTCAGTTTTCCAGAGAACATTGTCAGGAGCATCAAAGAAATCACAGTTAAGGGGAAAGCAGCTTCTTTCCAGGTCTGTTTAATCATGTTGTTGAATATTAGCCCACTGAACTGATAATGAATAAGTGCGTGAAAATTGATGATAAGAATTACAGCTCTCGAGGTCTATATCGTTCACAAAAGCGTTTGACAAAAAATAAATATGAATAAGTTCTTTGAAACAGTGGCGTCATAATTCAAATTATTTCTTCATTAATGATGTTTATTCGTCTTTGAATGTGTCCGAGCGTAACACTCATTACTTTGGAATCTCTGATTCATAAAGATTCAAATATGCAAATTACCGCTATTGGTCGCTAAAATTAGTACAATACACACTGAGACAAGCAAAACTTTGCATTTAGTTCAATATTAAACCAATATCTGTCAGGCACATCGCGGATGTACCTTGGAAGACGTACAATATTTATTAGTTTCATTTGAAGTAAGACATACGTACGAGAGAATAATAACGCTGAAAACAAAACACTAAGTTAACGAGGTTGCATGTCTACAATAACTATAACAAACAATATCTATCTACAAAATTCTAATATGAAAATATGTTATGTGTGGGTTACCTGGTCCATCTTAGAGTTCGTTTCTCAAAGACGTCCATCACAGATCGCAGTGGAATCTGTAAGTACAAAAAGATTATAATGTAATAATGTAAATACAAGCTTAATCGACATGAATATCAAATATTACTTACACTACAATTGCACTAAATAGTCCTTGTGCTGGGATGGTTAGGGTACTTTACTGCTAGTGGAAGTCCCAAGTTGTATATTTCAGCATGAATTTCCCCCCTTGTTTCTCGAGGAAAAGTTTAATGTAACTTCCTTTCCCCTACAAAAAGATCAATAATAAAAAAAGAATATAGGCCGGACTGTTTATGTATATAATGTGATAAACTAACTAGCTACTAAAGAGCAAGTAATGGTTTCTACCATTCCCTCTTGCGTATCTTCATTCTTCAAACTTCTTATCTGCCCTTGACATTCGCCTCAAAAAGAAAAGGTCTTGTGCTTACCTGCGATTTTCCAAAATACCTGCTAATCACACACGTATTTGCCACGATGTTCACAGAGTGTTCTCCCAACCAAATGGTCTCCTCCTCTTTATTCTGGGAGAAATCTCGACGACATTCTTCAATCTGTAAAAATTTAAGAAGAAAGAAATCTGTTGAGATTTCTATTGGCCGAACATATTCTTTGATTTTCCCAAATAGGGTTGAAGAAGAAGGTTAAAATTTGAAATCAAAAAACAAAGTGTATGCATAAGTTTTTGCCGGTTTTTGTGGTAAAGAAAACATGTAATTTTCAAAGGAAATTAATTTTGTTTTATTCCAAATATTGGCCATCGGCTTCTACACATTTCGCCCATGTTTCAGGTAATTGATGCATACCATGCCAGAAAAACTGCTTGTCTTTTGCGGCAAACCATTCGTCGAGCCATTTTCCAACGTCTTCGAAATTCCTGAAGTGCTGCTCTGCGAGCGCGTGCCCCATTGATGCGAAGAGGTGATAGTCAGATGGCGCCACATCTGGGGATTACGGCGGGTGCGGAAGGATGTCCCATCCAAGCGATTTCAAGGTGTCTTTCACTGGCTTTGCTGTGTGAGACGGCGCATTGTCGTGTAACACAATCACTTTGCCATGTCTTCGGGCCCATGCCGGTCGTCTTTCGATCAATGCGTGATTTAAATTAATCATTTTTTGGTGATAGCGTTGTGCATTAACGGTTTCGCCGGGCTTCAAGAGTTCATAATACACAATACCGTTCTGGTCCCAGCAGACACAAAGCATGGTTTTTTTGCCGAAGCGATTTGACCTTGGTGTTGAAGGACCGGCTTCGCCAGGTGAAAGCCACGATTTTTTCCGCTTCGGGTTTTCAAAATAAATCCATTTTTCGTCACCCGTCACAATTCAATACAAAAAGGATTTTCTTTCGTGGCGTTGAAGCAGCATTTCACAAGTGACTTTGCGATTTTCCATATGACGTTCATTTAAATCGTGTGGGACTCATTTACCCAGTTTATTTATCTTCCCCATTGCTCGTAAACGTCTTCTGATTTTTTCTTGTGACACATTTAATGCTTTTGCCAATTGCTGTTGAGTTTGAGTTGGGTCATCCTCCAATAACATCTGTAATTGCTCGTTTTCGCACTTTTGTGGTCTACCAGAGCGCGCCACTTTTAAATTGTCGAAACCATGTCTCACATGTTCTAATCGATGGAGCGTGTTCACCATATGTTTCTACCAGCATACGATGACTTTCAACAGCCTTTTTCTTTTGATTAAATAAGAAAAGCAATGCGTGCCGCAAATGTTCTTTTTCAGGCACAAACTTCGACATGATCACTGAACGATAAAACAAAGACGCTAGTGTTTGGCGGACTCAACTTGTGTGTGTTTGTAGTTTAATGTCAGACAAACAAAATGACGTGTGTGTCAAATGAATACGCTGCGTACTTTTCGCTGGCGCCATCTCTTAGGTAAACCGGAAACTACTTATGCATACACCTGGTATAGATTTCCACATTCATTTGAACGGCTTCTGAAATGTGGAATATTAGTTTACTATGAACATGAACAAGCTTTTTGTTTATTTTTCTGTGATTTCAGCTAAATCTCATCCATTTAGCATTAGAAGATCCCAGCAGACATCTAGATTTGTCCATTTAATTAATATATCAAAGAAAATCTAGCTTTTGCTAACGATCCTACAGGAATTTTCCATTTATTGTAATCGTTATCATATTTAGACAGTTAATTCCGATTTTTCAACAGAAATCTCACAGTTGCAGACAATGGGCCAAAATGAGAGAAAACTGGATAAAAATCTAACTGCTAATCAAATAATTGCAGCTCGAATAAACAGAAATTGTACCCGGGAGATTTGTGGGTCGCTAAAGTCAAATAAACAGTTAAAAATTGTAAATTAAAAATGATGGACTCAATATGATGGATAGGTATTACATGTCAATTTAATATCGAACTAGAAAGTAGGGTTTATCCAATTTGAACACAAAATAGACACTCATGGTTTTCGAACTGACGAGATTAAATTCTGATATGCAGTTAAAATTGTAAATTAAAATTGGCGGACCCAATATAGCACTTGGTTTAATTTTTCTCTAGATGTTCAGTGACTATGTTGCCTCCTAAGATGTTTAACATCCTTGTGTTTAGCTTTCTCTGCTTCTTCAGACATATGTCCAATGAGAACCAGAGCAGAACTTATGACTGTCGAACTATCTTGTCTACAAATGCTGGCGTGTTATGCCAGGAATAAAGGGTGGCATACAGTTGTGCTGTTTTCATTTCATGTTCTTCAAAGAAATTGATATATTAGCCGGCTCCAATCGCTAAGAAATCTGTCTTGCATCATTAGATAAGTTGTTTGTCCAAACCAGAAACCTTGGCTGAGTGTTGTGGGTTCAGGAAAAAATTCTTAGTGGTGTTGACATCCTTAGTGGCCTTTTTCCTATTGGTCTTGGAACATCAACAAGAAGACCGATTTCTCTTCTGAGTCCTGCTTGAATTATCAACACCTGTCTTTAATGCTTTCTTGTGGTTCGGTGTTCTAGCTTGTTACTTTTGTATACCTTCAACTTCATTTCGCTACAAGAATGCAAGCAGGAGTTCGCTTTTTTTTTTTTTTTTTTTTGGCTCAACGAAAAGATTAACTGAAATATTATTTTAATGTTTTTGTCAGGATCTGAACGTACCATATAGAAGAATGGAGAACATATTAATGAAATGGCATTGTTTCCTAAAAGAATTAATATACTTTCAGTTTTTACTGCATAAAGCTCTAGTACGGAAAAATATAATTTAAATTATAGTGAAAAATTACTCTTTTGAATTCCAAATTTTAAATTTCTAAGTTTAATGTGATGTAATTAGTGTATTTAAAATAATTATATTTATGGAAGCAGTTCCTTTAAAATTTTAGGATTACTCCGTATCCACAAAGCTTACCTTTCATTCACTTTAAAATTTGATTCTTGTCCAGGTTTTTCTCAATTTTGCACCATTGTGGCTGGTACTCCTTGTCAATATACATCTTTTACAGTATCTATTGACAGAATGCTGCCACAATACATTGGTTTCTTGTAAAACCATGTCCAGATATGTACAAGTCTGAAGGAAACGTTATTATAGACTATTTAATTAAATTCACAATACAAATTGAACGAGATAAAATTTTCAAATATCTAAATACTTGAAAGAAATACAGTTTCATCTGACATTTCAGTGTATTTTCTAGAAACTGCAAGCCAACATTTGTAAGTTTTTTCAAGGTAACAGGTAAAAGAACAATTCATATAGAAAATTATTATCTAGACGGTGAAAACATTTTAATATCTCACTTCTTCTTGTCTATATAAGAGTACAACTTCGAAACATTAAATCTAGCAATTGTTATGGTCTGAAACATAACAAGATCAACTATGATCCTGAATGGAGTTAACATTATTTTCAGATTATTCGCAGAGAAAGAAATACCGTGGTATCGAATAGTTATTGCTTTACGTCTACTTCCGCAGGTCATGTGCGTTGTAATTAAATTTTTCTATAAAAATCGGGAAGCACTATAAATTCGAGTGTATCGCTCACTTTTGAAACTCTAAACTTCTTATGTCCTTTGCACTATCTTAAGTTTCCAGGATGTTATATCATATTCTCACTCTAGACATGAGAGAATTAATGGTTGAGAGAGAGGCTTTGTCCCTCTTTTTTTATGCCTTATTCCGCAAATTTGTCAAGTGTGACTCTCAAAACCCAAAGAAAAATCTCTTCAAGATGGTTGCTCAAAAGGTTTGAATTCATGATCCCCATTATGCGCTACTCTCTTAATGCATTACGAGTTATTTAATTTCAAACAATTGTGGAAAGTTTTGATCTACCATTTTATTTTATTTTATTTTATTTTTTAAATATTAACTTTTATTTTGTGTTTATGAATACTCTAGTTTCTCACTTTTTTTTTGCCTTTGTATATATATATATATATATATATATATATAATGGAGAGAGAGAAGTTAGAATTTATACTATTTATTCGTAATATCTGAAGCATTTGATAAAAGTAGTTGCGTGAAAAAGAATTTATAAGTCACATACTAATTATAATTTTAAGAAGTATGTATTAATGATTATAATTACTGTTGTGATATTAAGATGTGTAACTTAACATATATGTATTGTAAAGACTGATTACTCGTATGTGTGGTCGAACAGTTTACAAACCAGCAAATTATTAACACTTGAACCGATGATATATATATATATATATATATATATATATATACACGTAACGTATAAACTCAGGTCATTAACTAAGCTGACTTCCCATATTCACTGTACACCAAAACACGTATGTAGAATATTAGAAGTCTAATAAATATGCAATAAAATTGTATTGACGTTTGTATTCAAAATATAACATAATAATAAGTACAGAGAATGACTTATTGTGTAAATAACAAAAACACAATCAAAGCTCTACACTCCCCCATATCTATGAAAGAAATAACCACTATATTACAAAATACCAAAAACACTTCCCCGGGTAAAGATCAAATAGAAAATGAATCCTTAAGAAACCTGTCAACACTAGGAATTAATTAGATCTGTACAATATTCACTTTTATATTAATTACAGGAAATATACCAGAACAATGGACATATCAAGTAATTCTCCCAATATTAAAACAAGGTAAATCGTGTATGCAAGGAAAAAATTACAGACCTCTTGGCCTTACATCAAACATTCTAAAACTATTTGAAAGATGTATTCAAAGACGTTTAGAATGGTTTTTGGAGGCAGAGAATATTTTCCCCCCTAATCAATTTGGATTTAGGAAAAATTGTGGAACCCTAGATGCATTAGCGCTGCTAATTTTAAAAATTCAAAATAATTTAAATAATAATCTTATTACTCATGCTGCTTTCATTGATATTTCACATGCATATGATGTCGTAAACATAACAACTTTATTAGACATACTGAAAAAAATTAAAATTGCTTATATTTACCAAAAAATCATATGGGAAATATTACATCAACGGAAAGGGTTTTTTTATTTTAATGGTAGTATCACCAAACAAATACAAATAAATACAGGGGTTCCCCAAGGATCAGTACTGGCGCCCTTGATCTTCAACTTGTATTTAGCGGACATACATGAACAAATACCTAAATCTATCACATACTTACTATACGCGGATGACTTAGCAATTTTATCCACTGAAAACAAAGAAAAAAAATTTAATGAATTGGAAAAAACGATAATAAACTTATCCCAATGGCTTAAAACGAAAAATATGTTAATATCAGAAGAAAAATCAAATATAATGACATTCTCAAGAAGGAAGAAACATATTTACAACAACAACTAACTAATATCCTAATTGTTGACTCTGTTAAATATTTACGACTTACGCTTGACAAGAAATTAACATTTTAAGCTCATTTTACTAAACTATTAAACAAAGGTAATAAATTATTAAATATATTAAGATCTATTGCAACTACAAAATTCGGAGGCCACCCTTCAGCTTTATTATTATTCATCAAGAACTATGTAATACCTAACCTGGAGTATAGTTTAGCCATAATTCCCATTATTAAAAAAAAACATATTGATCAACTTGAAATTCTTCAAAGAAAAAGCTCTTCGAATTGCTCTGGGGGTAATGCAAAATAATCCCATTTTAGCTACATACGCCGAATCACATATTGCTGATTTTAAAACTCGCAGACTAAAACAAGCTACAAAATTTCTCTGTAAAGTAAAACAAAATAGATTACATCTTTTTAACATGCAATATCATAAAAACATAAAAGACGTCGATAACAAAAAAGGAAATCTCCATAATAAAATAACAATATGGAATATTATAAACAATCAATTCGGGAAACATATAAACAGAATTTACTCAACTAAAAAGAATCCTATTTTTAAAATACCATGTCCGGTAGAAAGCATAGACAACATCCATATTAAGAAATTTAGACATTTCCAAGAATACCGCGAAAAATGGGAAAACTATTACTTCATTTATACTGATGGTACCAAAAATGAAGATGCTACGGCTTGTGCTGTTTGGGACGAATGCAAAAAATATGCTCTTCAGTACAAAATTGAACCTATATTAAATATATACTATGCGGAAAGTTTCGCAATATATATAAGGCGGTAGGGTATAGCCTACTTCAACAAAAAAAAATAATCTTAACTGACTCACAGAGTGTCCTTCAAACATTATCTAGAAGTTACAACCAGATGTACGCCACGCATCCTCTAATATTCGACATCATTGAACTACTTACACTAAACAAAAAAATGGGAAAAGATATACAGTTTGCATTTGTCCCAAGTCATGAAAAGTTACCTGGACATAATGATGTTGTTGATATATATGCGAAAGCGAGTAGAAATCCCCCTAATACAACAACAAGAATTTATTTTTCGGATATATACACTATCTTAAAAAAAGAAATCATGGACAGTTGGAAAATGAAATTAAAATCGGACATTAAAAAAGCCATCAATACATATAAATGGTTTTACAAAGAGGATGAAAAAACCCTTGGTTCACAGATATTGATATTCCTAGGAAAATCCTAATAACCACTATGCGAAGCAGAACGAACCACACTAAATTAAACTATCACCTATATAAAATGCATATATTAACGTCTCCTCTTTGCGAATGTCAAAAAGAAGTCCAAAATATTCAACATCTTCTTACAAATTGCTCTCACTACAATAAAAATAGAGAAACATTAATTAAAGCGCTATATAAATTAAAAATCCCAAAACCAACTAGTCCTATTAACGTATTATACAATCCAACTAAAGCAATTATATTTCTTATACATAATTTTTTCAAGAAAATAAATAAACCGCTATGAAATGCAACAACTATGTAAGTATTATCAAACTTATAGACTAAATATATGTATATATATGAAGAGTATTAAAAAAATAATAAATAAAAAATAGTTTAAATTATAAAGTAAATACACAAAGTATATAGTTATTTCACACCTAATTTATTTATTATGAAATAACTACGAAACAAGACTTGATTCAATACGGTAAATGCTGCAATGACTAATTCTCACATGTGTAAAAGAAAATGTTACTAACATCTGGAATCAAAGAAATTTCAATCAAAAAAATAATATATATATATATACAGTCATATATCCATATATTTAAGTAAAATGAATAACATCAGGCACAAACTCCTAGAAACAAATATATATATTAACATTTATAAACAAATTAAGAACAGAAGTAATATGAACAGTGAAATATATATGTAAATATAGTCAAGTAATTATTTTTGAAAAATTTTCTATGTTTTACTCAGTTACCAACACTTTCGCAATATCCTATAAAGCTTCATCAGGTGTTGATTTGACCAAGAAATTAAAACATGAATATTATAAGTCTAAATAATGCATGAGAATTTATTCAATCATTCTAACTGAATAAAAGTTGTGTTTTAATGAGAATAACTGACAGAGAGAACTTCAACCAGACTAATTAAACCATGTATGTATATATATATATATATATATATATATATATATATATATATATAAATAAATATAAAACTAGAAATACATGGAACCATTGTGTGGTGGAACAATATATTATTAATAGACCTTTTTTATAAAAGATTTTAGTATCTATAACTGTTAAGGGAGCGTTAAAACTGCAATCTGCATCGATCACTGAAAAAAAAATCCACCTAGTGACAAACGATTCATGAGAATTCATACATTAAAAGATCTACAGAATCTCATGAGCCATAAAACTACTATACATGTTTGATCATAAGTAAGTGAATCATAATGAAGTACTTTACAGGAAGTCTTAATACAAAAATCAGCAAAGTAAGTGAAAAAAGTGGTAAAAGTTACGGAATTGATTAAGTAGATTATAACGAGAAAGTGGGAAAAGTCACGGATTTGTCTGACCTTCAAGTTTTATGAAATATCAAAGTGGTGCAAATTCTAGAAGAATCTTCTGGCGAAACATTAAATATACGCAAATTAGTATGTTATGATGCTTCATAATTAATAAATTGAAACGTTTACGCAATGGAAAAGCATATTTATGCTACTGCGTAAGAAGACAAGCAAGCAAGCAAGCCATTTACCTAGCAACAAAGTAAATAAACATGGAAACAAAATTATTTACACTTCCTCATACTTGAAAATAGAAAATAAAATGAATTACATAATAAAGAAACCTTTTCTGAGTGCGATTTCTAATAAAATTGTTTTAGCTATCTTCTGCACATGCTAGGTAGTAAATAACTTTAATAGAACTATACTGATTAGCCTTTTTCGAAACGTTATGTAACCTCCATGTAGTTTAGAAAATTGTATTATTTGACATAGTTAATAATACTTCTGAACATATATCTATATACTGACTAATAGATTTCGCGCTTCTTTTAACTTTCCTGAAAGCACTATCTGTTCTAAGTTTAGCATTTGATCTTGAAATAGAGGCGAAAACATTTTATGAATGAGTTTTCATAAGCTAAGCGAATGATCTTTGTTGTATTGCTTAGTTTTCTTAGTATTGTTTTACTTCATTATTGTAATTTCACATCTATAATGCCGTGTACCGACGCTACCCATAAATGGATGAGTGTTTTGCTGTTAACCTCGTTAAGTGTAGATATAGTGAAAGTAGAGTAAACTGTAATTCCAGTTCTTAGGACGTCACCTCCAGCCAATGAAATCCAATAAAAAACTCTATTAGTTCACTTTAACTAGATAACTTTAGGTCTACGGCAAGAATATTTACGCCGAGAAATGGCAGATGAAGCAGCATACAACACTCATCACAAGAATTCAGGATGGACGATATGGCAAATTAAGTGTAAGTATTTCATGGCCAGAGGTGTATATTTGTTCTGTATGATTCTAGATATAAACTTTTTAATGGGGACCACGAGTTGCAGTCAGATTTTCTAACAAACTCTGCTTTTTAGAAAACTAATTCAAATTACATCATAAACATCTACCTAAGTTACCTAACACATTCCAACGTTATCTACTAACCTGTACTTTTTATTCTAACATCTAAACCTAGCTTCTGTCCCCTTCTTACAATATCTCTGCCCATATTAATATTTTCACTTGACTGATTCTATCATATCGAAGCACAAAATGTAATAACTAATACGATTGAGGAGTGTGTAAATCAAATGTTAATGTAATTTTGATTGTACATACGACGCATGTATCTTACTCGAGGGTACACCTCAGATATGTAAGGTTTTTTTTTGGGGGGGGGTTGTACTTTTTCTTTTTCCTTGGTCGTTTTCTTCTCTTTTCTTTCTTCTTTTTCATTTGTTTTTTCTTTTAAATTTTAAAACTACGCGCAATTTTGAAAATACTTGGATGATCTTACATTTCCATTTACACTCCAGCGAAAAGACATTACAACAGATTCCTGAATTAACGTGGATTTTAATAGGTTTTCCTGCGACGTCACAACATTCAAGAGCTTACGTCGATTATGATTAACTGATTATTATTTGAATTGTAATTTGGACTACTTTTTCACATTTAGAACACAATTTAAACCTTATTGGTATAAATATATTTTGGGAAATGGATGATTACTAAAGGGGAGTGTTGTGTTAAGTGTGTAACCGTGATCTACTCGGTGATAGGTCGTATTTCAAACTCGTAGGCGATTCGCGTTTGCTCTCCAGTTAAGACAGAAAAATTTACTTACCTGCAGCAACGCTGAGTTGATTCAACCTTGTAAGTTTTCAATTTTGAAAAATTGTGGCTACCTTTCATACAATATAAATAATTTATGCTTTAAGATCATTTAGTGCACAAAGGATATAAAACAGAAGAAGAAATTACAACGTGTTAGGTACTGTAGCTTAATTATAACTTTGTTTTATATGTTATAATTATTGTAATCTTTAAAGCTCACTATGTAAAAAATAGGGTTTCTTCTTCACGATTTTGTCTTCATTCCACTTTCAACTAAAGCTGTCGTTTAGCTCTATCAATTTCTTACTAAAACACATTTTGTTAACAAATTAATAGAGAATGTTAATACTAACAGTAACACCTTGTTATAGGAGATTAATACCATATATCTCAATACTTGAAGACCTTTATTTCCAAATTTTTAATTTTATTGTTTATAATATGGACTCCACCTTTTTGTTTTCAAGCAATTATATTTAGAAATACTGTCCTTTCCATAGTTTCTTAGTTGAAATAAAATCATAATTTATATTTGAATAAATAAATATACAGAGTGGTTTGAAAAAAAAATAATTATCCATCTATGAGAACTGTGGCGATGAACTTGCGAGTTCATATCTATGGACATCTATTTCTTACTGTGGCGATGAACTTGCGAGTTCCGTAAGCTACGAAAGAGTTATTTAGCCGCCTCTGGGAAGTATAAAGAATGACTGTTTGCTGTTTTCACTCTCAGAGTTTGCGATCCCCCACGTTTCCCCTAGACATACTTCTTAGTTTACTGTGGGGGAAGAGCTCCCTTGCGTTCCCCCCAATTTCATCACTGATTGGAAAGAGAAAGAATAGTAATTAGTGAATGGAATTTCAAGCAAATAGTTGAAGGAAAGTGAGATCTAACTATAAATATTGGATTTAGTTTGTTCTGGATTCATGCTTTTATATCCATTAACCTGCAACTCAGACCAGTATCAAAACAGAATAAGTAATATACATAGCAAATTCAAACATTCTATTATTAGCAAGCTACACTTTTGCCAAATGGTTGCATGCGTGAAAAAAATGTAATATTAAACTGTCTCGCTCAATACTATTAAACTTTTCTCATTACTTTAGGAAGAAACATTTTAACGAAATTCATAACTTACATTAAAAATTTATGCAATTAAACGCAAGTAATAGTGTCAATAGAGGATGAAGATTCCTTCCATCTGACTTATATCCATAACAAGTATCAAATTATGAACATAGAAGAAAATGTCAATGTGAGAGAGAAGAAAATGAAGTATAAGGGTAATCAATAACCAGATTACTCCATTACATCATAGAAAGAGAATGATAAAAGAAAGTAATGAGCAAAGTGTTAAGAAGTATATGAAAATAAGAAGGAGATCTTAAGTTCGTAGTTTTTTATTGGTAATACGGACTTTTGTTTAAGTCTAGACTTACTGGATTATGATGATGAGAATTTGTGAACTAGAAACGTCGACGATCCGAGCGAATTCAAACACATGGATGGATGAAATATAATGTTAAATATTAGTAAGTAATAATAACGCAAATAAAATGATAGTAGGTGGGAAGGAGCAGAGTTTGGTGAAGACGCCCGAGAGAAACAGCTAAAGATACTTGCCATCCTTCTAATATAAAATTCTAAGCATATCTAAGGACCAGAATAGACTAACAGATAGTTGGGTTATAAAGAATTCTCAGTGACAAATGCTTAGAGAATTTATGCAATATAATAAAATTTCATTCAATAAAAGCAGTAAAGAAAGATTCTAAGGAACATACAAAGAATAGAAAATAAGAAAAAGATGATAATAGTGTACAAGAAACACAAATCATCTTAGTGGATATAGAGAGAAATTTTAGACGAATAATAAACACAAATTATTAATAATAATTTTAATCATACTTTGGACATAAAGTATTGAAGAAGTGACTGAAAGTTGTTAAGAACTGCATTGCTCATATGGTCTAAGATGTAAGCAGAGAATACATGGAAAAGAGAAAATAAGTAGTCAGAAGACTAACTAAAAAAAAAAAAATATAAGACATTTCCGCAAAATTTAACTTCTATCACGGCTCACAGGGTCAAAACTGTTTCTATCATTTAAATTAATTTAATAATAATAGTAAATTGTGCATCATTTGATAGTAGCTGAAATTGTTTATTTCATTTAAACTTACCTCCAAAGTGCATTAGAGGATCACAGAATCGAAACCCACTCCTTCAAATTCCTGTAGTGCAAAGGAAAGAAGAGAAAAATTAATAAATAAATAACACTAAGAATTCTTCTAAAACATAATTTATTAAATACAAACACCATAAAGCCTGAGTTAATGTAAAAGGCATGAAAGAGAGCACAATTAATTTGAAGGAAGATCCTATATTCGTTAAGCTTGGTTAGCTTGTGTTGTCTTGATTCATATAGGATTATACTATTATCAAAAAATAATTGAGAGATTATAATATTAAAATATTTTCATTGGTGTATACTTAATATTATCTATGAATAGTCAGTTAATTCCTCAAGAAACCTGCTTAGCTCATTCAACTGAGTTTTGTTTTTCACTCAATCTAGCAGTTGTGATAGTAAATGATTAACCCTTAGGTTTCATAGTTCATAAGTCAACGATTCCAATGTAATGAATAAAAGTAATAAATTAAGTAACTAATGCTAGTAAAAATATTGCTAGTTTACTGCTGGTAGTACTGGTCGTAGTAATTCATTTTATTCATTTGAAAATGTCAACAAGTGAATCACGAGAAATTGGTACTACTTGTAACTTTTACTAAAGAGAATCTTAAGCTAATTTATTTCGTTGTTCAAGATCTTTTACGGAAGATCAGAGACATTTTGTTTCGTCACATACGAATTGTATGAATAAAAAGATGTGTCATGTATTCTATTAATCTTAAACTTGAAACTGTGGAATTATTGGAGAAGAAAATATTTACGATTAGGAGGAAAAAAAATAGTGATCATCTGAACCTCAATATCGATTGAATAATTAGTGTGCCTTTCACATTAAATCAATGAAAAATTAAGATTTAATAAATTTCTAGATACCTTTTAAATCACATTCGCAATGAACAAATTTTGCTAAATAAATGTAATATTCTTGGAACAGAAATTACATGTGTCAAATAGTAGCTAATAGTAATATCTAATGTCTAAAATAATACATACGTCTGTTTACTTGCTATTCCAATGTTCTTCTAATTATCAACCAAATTACTATTACAATCAGAAATATTCCTAAACAACCATTGCAAACTACGTACAATTAAACATTTAGGAATATTAGAACTAAGATTATAAACTATTAAAAGCTATAACATTAAAATAATAAGCTTCCCGAATATTGGTGTGTGTGTTTCGGCTATTTTCTGCAACTTCCACACATGTAGTATCATATGAAAGCTTGTGATGTAAGGGTTTCATATAAATATGTACAGTCGTAATCAGTGGAACCATTGAAGGTCCAGGAGCAAAAAAAGAGGGGAAATGGGGGGAAAATACCTTTTTCCTGTTGTTTGTTGTTATTTTATCTAAAACCACGTGATTTCATATGAAAGCTTATGTGTGAGAGTTTTACATAAATTTGTACGGTCTTGATCAGTTGAACCATTGAGGCTCCAGGATTGAAGAAAGATGTGACCTTATCTCAACCATCAACACCAACAATGATCTAAAAAACTTATTTTTTTAAAAAAATGTATGTGACCTTGTAAATCTAATATCAAATATCAACAATAACAAAACTGAACGTAAAATGGCGACAAATTATCTTCAGTTTTTCATTATATCTTGTGTTGCTAGATTTAATCGGTAGATCTGGTAAACAAATATATATTTAGAGAGTCGCAGGGCCGCGAGCCGTTACTAATATATTGCTTTAAAAATATTCTTCCTTTCTCTACAAACTTGCTAGAGCAGTGCTAGATCTGCTAATGAAATATACATCTGACGTTCGTAGGGTTGCGAATATTTGCTATGAGGTAGCTATATATCGATATTTATGATTTATTTTATAATTTAGTATTTTTATATCTTCAAACGTTAATTATGATTTATTTATTGAATCAGATTATTTATTGCCGTATTTTACCATTATAATGTAAATAGAGGAAATTTGCTGAGGAAGTGCTCAATAGAGGGCACCACTAAAACATTATAAAACTGAAATGGGAAACTATTGTTTTTTCTTGCGGAACTAATTTTCTTTTGTTGTAATTTCAATTTATAATTTATATTAATATTAATTACAAAAGCTTTTTTATATTATTTAAATAATTATGGAGATATTAGCGATTTCATTAACTGGTTCGCTATTGTTTATGTCAGAATGCATATAGGCCATCTGTAGGTCTTGGCTATGGTTCATACTCAAACCTAGCCTAGCTGTGGGTTGTCAGCGTTCTTACCGATGATCTCGTATTGCATACGTACGAGCGAGAACAAAACGTGCACGACCACAATAGGATCGACGGCATTTCTCAGTGCCGGAGGGTACGAGTTACTTTGAGAAAGCAGTCATTGCACAGAGACTGATCATCATCTATTTCATTGTATTATGTCTAACCCACACAACAAATCATCATCCGGCAAACATGTCTTACCACCAGTAGTACAACGATCTACATCCTCTAAATCAGCATCTTCAGGAGCCACACCAAAACATAAACGGAGTACTGAGAAACTTGCACGTTCCAGTTCACAATCACGCTCACCTGATATTAATCGCCAAGGAAGCTCACAGTCACCACCTTCAAAAAAGTTCAATACACGCCAAGACTCTGATGCAGATTCAAATCATGATCATCAAATGTCTCTCACCGATTCCGACCATGAAGACCTACAGAGTTCCAGGATCTCTTCAGCATCTAATCATTCATTTCTGTTGACAAATTTCGATACCAAATTTCAAACACCAAAACAACTATTCATGCAATTTCTGAAGTACGTACCTCGAGACACCATCTCTCGCATTATACCAACCAGAAATGGAATCATTGTTCAGTCATCCGACGCCAAACTTGCTACAACCATCCGTAACAAATACAGTTTTGAAATCTTCGGAAAACATGCTAAATTGACACCACTAGAAAACAAACCGATACGCCAACCACCGCCACCACGTAAACTTCCTATGCTATCTGTAGTCATTCGAGGGGTAGATTTAGACGTTACAGACTCAGAAGTAGAAGACGAATTAAGGCAAGATGGACACATTATCACCAAATGTCTCAGGATCAGAACACAACAGGGTACATCTAGCTATATGGTCAGAGTCTTAACAAATCATCAACAAACCATCGACAATCTTCTACAACGAGGCGCATACATCTACAGAAAACGCCATCGTGTCGAAACATCCCGAACTTCACCACCTCTTCCTGTGCGCTGTGAGAAATGTCAAACGTACAATGACCATTACACTAAAGATTGTAAAAACACACCCACATGTGGATACTGTTCGCAGCAACATCAAACAACGGCTTGCACCAATCTTCAAAATCCACCTAAATGCAACACCTGTAGTGAAGCACATCCAACATATAGCTACAAATGCAAAGGCCGACCTACTCTAGCACCTGACGAACCTGTATACATAGTACCATTACGCTTACCTGAGAAAACAACACAACCACCTATCACTTCTGCACAACAGCAAATCACCATTGAACAAACCTTAGCAATCATCACCCTCGCTTTACAAAACACATTTCCATTTGATAGATCTAGACTTCTTCAAGAAATTCAATCTGCAGCAGCCACCATTTTCAAGATAAACTTCCAAGCAACATATTCAGGACCCTACGTTCATTTCACTGCACATCCAATGAATTCTCCAGACTAGCATCCCTATTCCTTTCACATTGTCATTCACGAATATCACTTCACCTATCATCACCATTGCAGCACTGTAATCATCAATGTTCGACAAGGGCTCATCTGTTTTGCCATTAATGTATAGAGTCGCCCCTAGACGAGAAGATAATCACGCATCTGTTCTGTTCATTATTGTGACGTATACGTGCACATCATCACCATCCTCCATCACATTGTCACTCTGATCACCATAACTGCAAAATGGTTATAAGCGCAAAGCTTATAACATCCTATTATTATTGATAAAATAAATAAATGATAAAACGTGCTTCAACATCCCTTAGACCATCCAACTGACCTCTTCCATAACCCAACTAGTCCTCTATAGTCTCCCTCCCGAAAAGAGGGCATAACCTTCTCAGCGGGTTTTAGCCACGGCCTCACCGCGGCTAATTTGCAAAAAAAAAAAAAAAAAAAAAAGCTATGGTTCCAAAAATATTGTAATAATTTACGATATTAAAAGTGCTGCTACTGAGCAGACCTAAAGTCAGCAATTGGCTCCATGGCTTTTGAAATAAATATTTTTATTCCCTCTGCCTAAGAAGTTTCATTTAAATAGATGCCACCCTCCAATCACCTGATAGACAACCCCTACATAGTTGTTAGTACGCCCGACACCTTCGCACGGTGGAGCAGGGGCACGCTGTGTAGTTTACAGGTTCGACACACTTTTAATTTCCCGCCAAGACTTCCAAAGTACAAGAACCCAGATTTTGGAGCATCAGGACCGCAACCTTTCAGTAGAAGTTCAGCGTCCCAGAAGTGCTTCAGCTAGTATATATATTAATGAAAACAGCTAATTATTGATACCAATAATGGTTCTACTGACGCTTGAGTGTTTATGTAAAATGTGTTGATATGGTAAAAGAAATGAAGAGTACAGGAGAAGAACAATAAAAGTCCATTTTTGAAAGTTGTGATAAAACACACATTTTAAGGTGTAAGCATCTGCATTTCAATTTCTTTTTGGCCTTTAGGCACTTTGGCGTACGTCGATAAGGACCCAGAGGGCCAAAAATATATTTAAGTTCAAGTGCTTACACCTTAAAATATGTGTTTTCTCACAACTTTCAAAAATGGACTTTGATTGTTCGTGATTACCCTTCAAATGATTTAAAAATGGTAACCAAACATGATCACTGAAATTTTACCTTAGTACAGTTGTAAAAATAAAACAAACGCAAATGGGTAATGAAATTAAAACGTAAGAACTAGGAGAGTTGAGGATGTAATTAACAGAATGTCAATATTTCTAGTGTGTCATTGTCAAAGTAGATTCTAAACGAAATGGGAGGAAAGTCTTGAGAAGAGTATAAAAATTATAGAGCAAGTGAAAAGTGATGAGCTTCTATGTAAATGATCTGATAGCAGAAAAATGTAAAAAGAGTGAAGGAAGAAAAGGAGCAGAAGTGTATTACTTATTTTCTATTCTATAGACAGTCTCCGGTAGTGAATTAGTGATTTTCCCATCTCCTTGTACCCAAGGGGTTTCGGGTTTGATTCTCGGTTGGAAACATTGAACGTATAGGTTCAGAGTTCACTGTACACTGTAGATTTGGTACTTAGTAAGTTCTTGGTATTTTGGTACAATACTAGGTTTGGTACTTCCCTATCCAATGGACAACAATGGAAAACCACAGTCAGTTCACTTTATCTAGGGACTTTTGCGTCACAAATATACTTTCAGACAGAAAATTCATTATCATCGTGGGTTGGATAGGCATCTAAAGTCTAAGTCCATCACACTTTCGGTGAACAGTCTTACGTGGAAAGGGTTGCCTAAGATAGAAAGCAAGGCCTTATTCTAGGTATGATCCTGACATTCTTTGCTGAAATTGAGTGTAAAGCTAGAAAATGCTATAAACATAATTATAATGAATAAGGCTCGAATCTCTTGAACTCCCCAGAGTGCTCATTTGAGGTTTGTTTTGAAAAATAAGCCAACAGGGGCAGGAGTTAAAAACAAGAGAGAGAAACAGAGGGAAGAACAGAGAAATACATGAAACTAATGAAGAATGCAATTGAAGTAAGAGTTGAATGGAAAAAGAGGAAAATGTTGAAGACAGAAACAAAGAAAAGGACAAAGAAATGGTAATTGAAAGCAAACAGGTTCTGATCGAATTAAGAATACTGAATTTGACTTGAAGTACCTATCGCTATCACAGAGTACACATTATATGATGACGATGAAGATGCTGATAACACGAAAGAAACACAGACGAGAATAGCACTAGTGAAAAAAGGCATTTACGAAAAGGAAAATACTTTCTGTAGACACATAAACCAGCACTTAAGAAAAAGAATGAGTTAATTTTTCATGATTTTTTATGTTATTGGGAACCAAAATCTTAGACTTTACAAAGAGAAAGAAGATTAGAAACTTTCGAAATGTGAACTTTAAAGAAAATGTTAAATAACTACAAAAGTTACATTATGAAGAGCGCTGAGTAGAGTAGACGAGAGAAGATATTGAAGACAGAAGAAGAGCAGATAATAAATTGGGACATTATTAATGCAAAAATGGTATAATGATGGATTGAATTAAAGGTATGGTTGAAGCTAAATGAGGAGGAAAAATGGATTAAATTCAACAATATTAAAGATACGAGCATGAAGATTGATTTGATCAAGTGAAACGTTGTGACCACCGTTTTTATTGACATGTCTAGGTAGGTTGGAAATTAAGGAAAATAAAAATTCGTTTTAATACTGAATATCCTTCACTGATATCTTCCCATGACAATAAATGAATCAGAACAAACTCTAAAATAAAGATAGATGAACAACGAAAGCAAAGAAACTGACAGTTGAAAGGTAGCTGTCGAATCGTGATGCTGCAACTTAAAAATGGGATAAGATTAACATACAATACATTATACAAGATACATTCAACTCGTATTGCACCAGCTTGATATCCAAAACAGAAGGGCAAACCAGTGAGACGAAACTTATAGCCGTAAGAGAAAGTACGATCATAGCATTAAATTCAAAGCAATGGTATCATTCAATTTCTAGCTCGTGCCCCCACGGTCCAGTGCTCAACGTTGCGAACTTTCGATTGATACTGGAGAACTCAGTAGGTTTAAGTGCTGTTGCCGATCACACTGAATGATGCTTTTCAGGGTTTTCCTCAGCTTCCTCAGACGGATGCCAGTATGGTACCTACAAGATGACCCTGGCTACCACTTTCAGCTTCCTTGTTTCCATAAGGTACTCGCTGAGGAATATCATCCCTCATACACGTGATGGACTTAGGCCATTGTTGTCTGTCTGGCCCATAAATGTATATTAACTAAATAAGGAAAGAAGTGAATTCTGATGGCTAGCTTACCTAGATTAGTGACTAGCGTTAGTAATTCCAAGGTATTGGCTTCAAATTCTCAAGAAAGAAACTTTCAAAATAAGAACTTAGTAATTCTGTGACACTAAGCACGAGGCAACAAGAAGCATAGTGATTTTGTACGTATAGATAAACAGAACAATAGGCAAAGTTCCATTGATTATGCATCCTAACATACAACCTCCATTGTCACTAACATTTTGTCATGCAAGGAACAAAATTTGTCACTGTTTATAAGCAGTCGGTTTATCAACAGTAAGTTGATGTATTATATTTAAAAACCTTTTGGGATATGCATTAAATGTTCGTATACAGCTACAACCGTGAAGTTATATTTTCAATTGGTTCGCCACCATTATACATAGTTGAAGTACTAAACAGAGTACAGACAATGAAATTTCTTTTATTTCTCTTCACCAATATTGAAATCATAAGTGAAAAGGTAACATTCATGTAAATGATCATTCTTAATACCTATTCATCATCCTGCTTCTTTTCCTTTCTTTATGACTCGATAGTTTCAAACACTACAATACAAAAATTACTTTACTTACAGTACAAATAATGCTTTTCTGAGCTGTAGGTTCCTTCATAACTACAATTTAAGTTCATTTACTTATGGACATTTTCTATTGTTAGAGTTGTTAGATCTCATGACATCGTGCAACATGTTTCCTTCCATTTACATGATCCTAATTTTATGGAAGATTACAGAAATACCTGAATTTTCTAAAGCATTCTGAAGAGTTAAATGATCTAAAATGTCTGGAAAGAGAGTGTATTAGTGAAATGGATAAGCGCTTTATAAGCGCAGGTGACTACTGATTTATATTTCTGTCCAGAAATTAGTTAATATAGGTTTTCGGGAGATATGTTTTTAAATAATCAACACACTTCATTCTTATTATTCTGAAAGTGCAGTGATAGAACAATTACTTCCAAAGCGAGGGACAAGTTTGTTTCGCAATAGGTCAGTAACCATTTTCTTTTCTGTATCTTAGTTCCTCACAAAGTGATGGCACAGAGAATAGTTAACAGTTAATTTCATCCAAGCTGAATCCAAAGATGAGTTGAATCCTGTTCTAACGGGATTCTTTTACTGGAATCGATATATATATATTTGTTTTTCAACTGAAAAATAAAGTACTGGGAACTCATAACATAATAATACATTAGGTATTTCAGTACAGATTTTCCCCGTTTAAGTTTTACGACTACAACTACGATCAATCGAGGCATAGTTGAAACCGCTTTAAAGTACAATATTGGACTTGTGCTTCGTTTCTTCTTAAGAGCGTATTTGCTGTTCGAAAACGAAGAAACAAAATTAAATATTTCTTACCGATTAGTTTAGTTATACATAAAAATATACACATTTACTTACAATATTCCAGTTGTGTGTGTGATCTCTGTTAGTGTTGTCTTCCTCTGATCTCCTCCTTGTCTTCAACTAAAACTTCTTTGAAGTAACGTGCATCTTCTGCTTCTAAGTATTATTGATTTTCTTGTTCATTTAAGAGGTTAAAACAATCAGTGAAGCATTAACTAATAACTTATACTTACAGTTTCACCATAAATGGAACTAACCTGTTTTGGTACAACTGGAAACTGTCAAGTAAATAATATAAAGAAAAATAATGTTTCAATGTTCCTACAACAGATTCTCCAGCTGATTGAATGCAAGTAACCGAGCAGCTGATTGGACCACAAATATTTCGTCGGTCTATAAGCCAAAGGCGAATATAACGTTAAAGATAGGATTCACAGAGCGCGAATATTCATACTAGAATCTTGAAAATGCGCCAACAGGCGAACGTGTATCAGTGTGTGCTGCTGAGTTATGACCGTGAAACCAAATGGCGAATATCGATATGTGTATAACATTGTATAAGCTAAAGGGTTGCAGGTACAATGTTAGAGGAACCAGAGAATGATATAGGACGTTCGTCCAGTGATAATTGTATCCCAAGTGAAGCAGCGTCTCAAGTAGTTCGGATTCGGATGCACAGAAAAGGCAGAAAAGAAAGAAGAAAGTAAAGCATTAAACGCCTCTGGCGGATGTGGATATCAGAAAAGCACTGTATGAGTCCAAAGATGAAGTGTTCATGTCAAGACCAACATCATCAAAGATTATGGAACAACGTGAAAGCCAAACGCAAGATATCGTAGAAAATGGAACGTGTGTTGATGGAAGTACCAAGAACAGTGATGAATTACAAACTGGGACGTCACATGAAGGGCAAGAGGTGGAAGAATCACAGGAGACAAGAAAAGGTAGAAAAGGAAGTGGATGCAAAAGACAGATAAACAAAGAAAGGCGCCAGTCCGGTAAGGAGTATGTAAATAGATCTGGCACACCCATGTCAGCTAAACAAGTGCATTCAGTAACGAAATGTGGAAAACCCTGTAAACAGAAATGCGCGGAAATATTCATTTATGAAGAAAGATGTGTGTATTTTTCAGATTACTGGCAGCTAGATGAAACTCAAAGAAGGCAATATGTTGTCTGTTGTATTGAGGAGAATACGCCTAAACGGAGAATGATATCGCCAAGCAAAAGCAGGAAACGAAGGACTTCGAAATATTTCCTTATCAAAAACAACCAGAAAATGCAAGCGTGCCGAGAATTTCTCTTAGGTACTCTGAATGTCGGAGAAACGTTTGTCTGTTTTTCTTGTCCAAGAAAACAGTGAATGGTTTGGTTTTACCTGATCAGAGAGGTAAAAGACCGCCGGGCAATAAAACCAGTTCTGAACTTGTGTCATACGCCAAAAAACACATTAAATCTTTCCCTGCTGTACCTTCACATTACTGTCGCGCTACGTCATCAAAAATATATTTGAGTTCTACACTGAACGTGAAAAAAACGTACAAACTAAACGAAGAGAAGTGTCAGAGTGAGAACATTGTGGCTGTTTCATTCAAAGCGTATTATGATATATTCAAGCCTATGAATATAGGCTTTCATGTTCCCAAAATACATGTGCAAGGTGTGTAACAGGTACAAAAACCTGACGGGAGATGTGCCAGCTACTGAGGAGTCAAACTACAGATACCATCTCAAGAGGAAAGAAGATGCTAGAACTGAAATTGCAAAGGAGAAAAGCAGAGCCAAGGAAGATAATGTATTTTGTGCATTTAACTTTGATTTGCAGTCAGTTTTACAAGTTCCTTGTAGCAGAGTCAGTACCCTGTACTACAAACGAAAACTAAGTTGTTTTAATTTCACAGTGTATAACCTTGGAACAAGAGACGGTGTATGTTACATGTGGGATGAGACAAATGGCAAAAGGGGAGCAAATGAAATTGCTACATGTGTTTTCAAATATATCAAAACACAAGTTCATTGCAAGTACTTTTCAATTCATTCCGATAGCTGTGGTGGACAAAATAGGAATATTTTCTTTGCTGCAATGTGTTTGTATCTTGTTGAGACTGAGGAACATATTGACGAAATACGACATTTCTTCCTGGAATCAGGACATAGCCAAATGGAAGTGGATTCTATGTATTTTGTTATCGAACGTGCTGCCAAATATGTGGACATGGGCTGTTGTTGCAGGAACTGCTCGTCGCAACCCCAAACCATATACAGTGCAGGAGCTACAATACCATGAGTTTTATAACTGGAAGGAAGTAGCTGCAGCTCTGGTACACAACAAATTCAAAGATGAGGAAGGTAACAAAGTCAACTGGATGCTGATCAAAGACTTGAAATATGAGAATGCAGATCCTGGAGTTATCAAGTACAGCTAAGTTAATGATTCTGTACAGTGGACTAAGCATTTGAATTTGTAACATTGCCATTGTTACATTCATCTGTACATAGTTTTTGGCTTACATAGTTTTATTTATCTTGTCATTTTAGATATGATTTTGCATCAGTACAAAAGAATTATTGTGCGAAGACAACCTGCACGTGGGGGATAATGTTCTACATGTGCGTCAAGCCTATAATCAACATCTTCCTATCTCCAAACAGAAGCATGAGGACCTCCATGACATGTGTTCGTCGCTCGCTATTCCTCAGGTGTACTACCAGTTTTACTCACGCTTGCCAAGTTCGCAAGTTGTTGAAGACAGACTTTTGGAACCCGACGTTGATGACCCATCAGATGTTGAATAGTCATTGTGAGGTGCAGAAGTAACCATTGATATCGAACTTTCACACAATGTGCACCACACTTCCATTTGTTTAATAACAATTATTATCTTCTGTATCTACTTGTACTACTTCTTATAATGTACAAAATTCAGTCTGACATAAAGGCACTACGTAAACATCAATAGGCAGTACTTTGGCAGAAACATTAGTCTTTTATTATCAACTTCTCAATAAGCACTACTATATTCGCCCATTTATTCTACTTCTCAATGTATCTAGCTGCATTGAAGAGCTTACAGGCGACAGAGCGAATATGTGTCTCTTTGTTATTAACACATGGCTAACAATACTAAATTTCAACAACTTCTATCACTTACGGGTACCACTTCTTCATATTTCACTTCACATGTGGAGAAATTCTTGGACTCTTAACTTCAGTCATTACTTCATACGTGGGTCTCAAACTTTCTTGATTTTTTCAAATGCATTTTTCTCGATATTAATGGAAATCGTATTCGCCCTTTGGCTTATAGACCGACGATTTCTTGATGAATATCTATTATTTTATGAATTTTAAAAATAATTTTAACAACTAATCATTGAATGAAGACTTTGTAAGCACTGGAAATGAGTCTTGGAAGCATCTTAACACACAACGAACAATATTTTGTTGAAATAGATGATACCCTAATGTAACTCTCCCTTTATTATGAACGGCAGATCATTTTAAACATCAGACCAGTTATCATAGTAACCAAAACAAAAGATCGTCTTGCTCTAATAGAATATAACTTTGTAACAAGTTCATCAAAATTGAATTATATCGTGTAGTAGTCAAAGAAGTACTTCAGGATAGCTAATAACACACAAGGAAATCTTTTATTTTTTAAATCTAAAATTGTATTAATATACGCGTTATACTTCAATCATCAATGCATACAGTGTGTGTGGGTCATTCATATATATACCGTATATATATACTCGTATGAATGCCCCACACAATGTATTAGTATATATATATATATATATATATATATATATATATATATGTGTGTGTGTGTGTGTGTGTGTGTTATATTTATATATATACTGCTTGTGCTACGTTGTTCATACTTGACAGTTTTCAGAAGTCATCCTACTCACCTTCTTATCTCCATTTTATGATCTCTGCATTACCTACAATCTTCGATTATTCACATGTTTGGTCTAATTCTTTTTTTAAAAAATCTGTATTGTTTATTCCATATACAATTATGACTCAAATATTTGAGTGCACCCTATGCTTCTATGCACGATGGAATCAAGCAACGGTCTGGCAACCCTTAAGAAGAGCATCTTCTCCGCCCGCTGCACGAGTCAGGGGCTTGCTGTGATGTCACTGTACAATATTGACTGTATTAGAGTATGTTTAATTTGTATAGAAAAGCTATCATGTAGCCTTCTTGGGGTAATATAAATTTAATAAAGTAAACATTTTTACGAGACAAACAGTCCAAGTAAAATAATAACGACTTGTTGTAATTACATGTTAACCCCAGTTAACATTAACACACAAAAAATATGTTTAAAAAATGGTTTTCCAGCGACCGGATACTTTTTCATCTTGTCAAAACGCAGCAACGCTTTTTAAATCATAGCATCATATAGGACGATGGGAAATTTGAAGTGTGATATTAGTCGTTGATTGGTATTCAAGTCTGGTATCGAAGAAACGACGACGGTTTCAACTTCATGAAAATTAATATTTACTAAAGGACGAATTTCGTTATAAATAGCAGAAAAGTTATTTTTCGCAAGAGTCTTAACCAAGTATGAAACACTAAGGTCAGAAAATTTGTTCTTAATTATTTTAAAAAGATGTAGGACACATTGGCTATTATCTCTCAACCTTATCTACTTCCTTAATGCTCCTGTATTATATCAGTAACCGTCATGAGGTAGAAAATTCCTCGTTAACTCAATAATTTTAAACGTCTCACAGTGTATTGGAACATCCCTTAACAGACAAAGAAACGATTTGTTCATTTGTAATGTTGCAGTAGTGCATTTAGTAATAGTAGTACAATTATATTAACAATTCGTGTTATGCGACTCTGATGAAATAATGTCTTTGTTTAGACTTCTACATATGAAAGTTCACCACGTACAAGTTATAAACGGCATCTTATAAAGAGCTCTTTTGATACATGGATGTAGCATCTATGGTGAGAGAATCTATATTATTTGCTTAATTTTATGATTTAACATTTTTTTATTGGTTGATGTTCCTCTAAGGGATTATGTTCCTCCAGTTTGTTGTTCTAGATTACAATCTACGCTTCTGAATTCGACGTCTGACTTTACGTATGGAATATATTTATTTTATTATCGTATAAGAATAGCTCTCTTCCTAAACACTCACACTCTGCTTTTTATTAAAAATTGTTTATATAGCTCATTCTTTGCTTTACAACGTCTTGTAAGACGTAAAATGTTTCTGTGAATTAAAATGAATCTCTTACAAACTGATTATAAGATATTAAATGACTTTCACCAGTATGTTCAGTCAGGATGAACAAGTAAAACTTTAATATGAACCGTCTTCTATGGCACTTACCATGTTTATTCCTACTCCATAATTGTTACCTTCTCTCCATGTCAACAAGGGTTAGTCCTGCAATGTTCGTTGAAAGTTAGAGATTCACTTGAAGCAGTTATCCATTATTGCTTCTTCCATCAATAGCACCAAGTAGCTGTTTGTAATTCAACTAATTTCAAGTCTAGAAATTGAAGAAGAAAGTGGGTTGAAAATTAGAAAGTAGTAACAGATTCTCCCGCAGCCTG
>JAGDQP010001393.1:14292-48366 GCA_022664845.1 Lepisma saccharinum | reverse complement strand
ATGTTCTCATTTTTATCTAGTAAGGTTATAAAATAAAGTGTGTAATAAATATAAAATTGTATCAATCCTTTTTAGTATTATGTAGTAGCTTTTTTTAGCATTGATTTGTAATTCCCTTGTACAAGACAAAGGTTTATTTTTCTAATTTTTAATCTGGTAATGTTATAAAATTGTGTGTGTGATATAAAATTAAGCTTTCAATCCTTTCAGTATATATCTAGTACCATTGGTTTGTGACACCTTTATACATAACAAAGCACAATGTTTATTATATTTTAGTTTAGTTTTGTGAAGTTTTCAATAATTTTTAATATGTATGAAGTAGCCCTCTATAACATCGATTTGGACTCCTTTGTACAAGGCAAAGCATAATGTTTTTATTTTTTATCCGGTAAGGTTACAAAACAATGCATGTTATATGAAATTCAGTTTCCAATCTTTTTAGTATGCATGCCATCCTCTTTAGAACTTTGTATACTTATATATGACTCTGTGCTTTATAGGTCTGTAACAATTCATAGCACGAAAATAAACATTATATTATTATTATTATTATTATTATTATTATTATTATTATTATTATTATTGGTAGTAGTAGCAGTAGCAGTAGCAGCAGCTGCTGTTCCTAGACACACATCTATGGAGAGCTAAATTTGCCTAATACCAGCCATTGTAATAGAAGATACAGTTTTTTGGAATTCCAATTGACAGGAACGACAGGATAATTCCTCAAATAAATCCTAGTGTCTTTCTTTTTTATTCTTAAACCGGACTTTAGTGCCGCAGGCGCCTACCCTCATATACGAGACAAAATCAGAACATACATATCGATCTAACCTAGAAATAAAGTTTTAAAAAGCAGACAGGAGGAGCTGCAACTACAAAATATGTCTTCAGCATTGATTGCTATCCTGCTGGGGGCAACAATTAGCATATTATCTTTCTAATGCCCATAGGGTGTGTAAAGATTAAAACACATCAACACAAAGTTTCATAGCATTCTTACACAAAGCTACCTTCTTGTGCATCACTACTTTAAAAATAAACTACAAAGGTCTGATGGCAGATGAATTTAAGAGGTAATGCATCCCTACATACGCCTTGAAGTAGTAATGAAGGTCAAAGAATATTTTATTCAGAATGACTAATTTCGTGACTCGTTTTCAGAATCTCTCTCTTACGGGTTTCGTTTCGTTTCTTCATAAAGGTTCCTTCTATGTATTTGTTAGGGCTCCTTTGCTCCGTAATTAGTTATTAGAACATTTTAACAGAAGAGATGTAATACCTTATCTAATTTCCTTAGATACTTGTATGTTGTCTTGAACCTTTCAAGAGATTTTTCTCGTTCCAGATGATCATCTTCAGGTAATGATGGTAAGTGAATTATTTACATTTTTATCTCTCATGGCGATCTTCTTCAAACAAGTAATCTTTAGTTTAATTACACTTTTCGTCTCTTATATTATAGTTCGCTAGTTATTAGTGTAATTTGTGTAGGGTCTTCTATTTTCTTTATATTTTTATCATCGTTGTTATATGTATATTAGAAATCTAATTTTGTATTATAATAATTTCATTTTAATTAAATATTTTGGATTATTAAGTCAATTTCACAATTAGGTGTATAGAGAACAAGCTCACTAGAAATTGGTTTATGTAAGTTATACGATAGAGCATTTTCATTAACATTTTTTTTTTTAATTTATCGTTAGTGGGCACTATAGTAGTAAATAAAATAATGAGATACCATACCATAAATTTAAGTCTGATATACCTATTTCAAACAGTAAGAAAAACACATCTGGAGTCACGCCTCTTGGTCAACAATTTCTTATTGTGTTAGTTACAGTACTGAGTTTCGTCACAGTCTCTGGAAAGTATGTGATAGGATTTTGATACCTCCAAAAAATGTTATTATCCAACTAAAATATTTACTTCCTTTGTTATCATCTACACTCAAATTCATAAAAAGAGCGGCTGCAAATTGTTTCTAAAGTTCAAACTTTACACAATCTGACAACACAAAATTAAGTTACGTGACGTTCACTTTCGATTATTGTTTGGCATTGTCAATTTGGGATGCTCTTTGGATAGTCCCCCGAAGGAGAATCACCATATTCAGTACATTATTTCGGATCTGATTTCGAACGTATAGAGGCGTTAAGCCCAGTTAAAGACTATTTAAACGAACTAATATAAGTTAAGCTAACCAAATCCAACTTAAAATAATCTAACCTTCACTCTTTTGAATCACTAGGGGAAGGGGAAGTTTCCAAAGAATAGTCTCAATTTGTGCAACTTATTGAACTTAGAAATTGTACCCATTGACCATTTTGTATTAATCTTAGTGTACATGCGGAAAACTGTCATGACATTGAGTCATGAATTTAAAGCAATGTGAATAAACTTAACTCACCGATACCATGTACTAGGAAATTATTTTCCAGCTAAAGTACACTCCTTCTGATTAGAGTTAATTGATCTCAACTGCAACCAAATTTTTTCTCTCATGAAATAAGCTTCTCTCACTCGAAATAAAGACTAGTTTTAAAAAAAGATTTTATGGTGTGGTGTCTTCTTTTCTCCAACAGGAACGAATGCTCAACTTGTTTCTATACCAATACTATTGATGACAATAATGATGATTTTAATTGTTGCACAAGACTAAAGCTGTTGCTATCTATCTAAGCATATTAAAGAAAGTGTTTGTTCAGGCATTACTTGTCAACAGAGTAAGTGGCTTTATAAGCTTTTCGTCAAGGATTGAGAGTTTTTTTTTTTTTTGATGTGTTAATACCTCAACATTTTATATTAGAGTAATAAATAAATATATTGACTATATCTTAAATTAATTTGCCTGGAAAACTCTAAGAATACAAATGGTCAATAATTTTTTGGGATGTTACATCGATAAGTATAAAAACACATCATTACTGTCGATTCTTACACTCTCCAATATTGCTTGAATAACCCGGGCTCCCTACGAGTGGCAAAGCAAGAACTTCACATAATCACTGGTATAAGGATTTAGATTCGATTTTTGTTCCCGCCAACCTTTGTGACTGCGGTTTTCCTCATTCACAAGGCGAATACTCCGATGGTATCTAGGACCATGTCCGCTAACGTTCATGTGATCTACCTCGGACCAGTGTTTGCATAGGGCCGTCATAACTCAGACTTGTGATAGACATAGCCAATAGATAGATTTCTGTCTTGTCAAAAAGTGTAAAATATAATAAATTGCATTAAGAGAAACTGAAGCTAAATGATCCCATAGATCCAATTCACAACTCCTATATCAAAAGACTGCTTCGTATATAATATCCTCTGAAGGCTTTTGTAATTTTTCTACACTAAAATGAAAGAAATTTTAATAATAAATATTTGACGACGATGTTGACAACTCGTCCTCGTTTATGTAATCAAAATTAAATGATTTCAGATTACAGGTGTTAGACAAGAGCTGGGTATTACCGTAATATAGAGGATATTCCCACAAAGTCCTTATACAGCATTAATCTTTAGTAGTTTTCCAAAGTATAAATGTGGTATTCTATTTACACAACGTTTGAAATGGTAACTATTTATTTTTTGTTGTTGATTTGATCTAACACTGTTGTATACCCTTTTTTTTTAAGTTTTCTGATAGAAGAAATCATTCGGATGTTAACATTGTCTCCATCTAATGCGAGACAACACTTTAATCAGAAACCTTCGAGCCTTAAATCTGCCTCTGTGCAAAACACTCATCATCTGATTGAATATGTCAAACCTTTAAGAAAAACTCAGCGTCTGCTTGTGGCTAGCTGAACCACTGTAAAAATAAAAGTATGTATTTCTCATTATAAGAAGTCGGGCTAAGCCAAAGTTGCTTAAAAGCTTTAGAAATTAAATTAAAATTCAAAATTTATTACAAGAAGAAGTGTGCTCACAGATATTTAATGGATAACTGGAAGAAAACATGCATCAAATTGATTTAACTTGCAAACGCACATGCGAAAGATATCATGGGAGTTACGGAATCGATCTAATCATAATAAGTTTGGTAAAATATAGGGTATTGGTTAATAATAGTGGTAAAATCTCGAACGTTGATAAAAATAACATTAGCTTATTGTGTAAAATCTTAAATAATTACAATTGCAAATATATAAATGCAAGTGCATAAGATTAAACGTTTTATAGTCTTTTGTACACCCTACACTGTCAGGACCCCCAAAGCGGGAAGAACAAGAATTAGAGTCGGTTTCTCGGCTTGAGAACCAGAGTTCAAATACACGTCAATCTCTCTCTTTCGTGTCCCTGCTGGAAGGGTTTGAAGTTCCGGGGACACATTGAGAGAATGGTTTGTAATCCAACTAAATTTGTAGATCTCGATCTCAAGGCATTAAGATCACCTCCATTCAATGGTTTTTAATGACAAACTACCATCTGTTCATCGCATCGAGGGATCTTCAGATCATAAATTTTCCTTCAGACTCCACACTCATTAGCACTCAGATAGTTATGCATTTTGCATATGCAAATGCATATTTCAACGACTTTTGGAAAATGCCTTTTGGCAAATGCATATATGAATCATTTTTATAAACACCTTTCATATCAGAGCCAAAGCCACTAGAAACAAACATCAAAATAATAAATGATAAAAGAAATGCGTTCAGCATGCTTGAATGAAGATACTGTATACCTAGAGACAGGGGCCTATGCAGATACCCTAGGTGGTTTGGACTACCGCGGAAATTCTGACTTGTATGTAATATTAGTATAAATTTAGACTTAATTATATAATTTTCGTATACATACCAAGACTAGATCTCCAAAAGAAACTGGTCGACCCTCCGAAACGACATTATGCCTTCAAAACCTATACATGTACAGTCCAAAGGTGACCTTAAGCTTGATGTGTCAGATATTACTGCCCTTAAATATTGGCTAATTGTATCTAGTGAAGTAGAATAAGTTTTTAGGAGTACAAAAATATTATTGCTGGAAACAGAAAAAGAGTTTTAAGTTTGAAAATTTAAGACATCATGTCGTAATCAATAGCAATTTTTATGTGTAAGTAGTATCGATTTCCTTTCATTCAAAAAACAAAGTGTCTTCGAAATAAGTGTTATTCTAAGCAAGTGTATTTGAGTAGTACTACATCAGAGTGATAGTATTAAAAACAGCAATTTTTACCATGTTAAATCATATGAGCTACATAAACATGAAGGATTTTTCAGCAACTAGAATAAAGCATTTAAAAGGAACTAAGATGTTTTCGAAAATGATATTGCTTTCCATATTTTTCTCCTTTTCAGTGCATATTTTAGGTATTTTAAGTGCATTACTATCCATGTCCTACTCATTATCATCATCATCTTGCTACAGTCTCCCAAAGAAGGTGGGAAGGGGTGCTCTAGTAAAATTTTCTAACGAAAGATTTTAAGGACCGTGCCGGTACCGGTACGAGAAAGTTTCGTTATAAACATCGTTTCATGCTGATCAGTGGTCTATCCGGAGGCAGGTTTGTGGCCCTAAGGTACTGGCAAAATAAACTTATTATTCATTCATTCCAGAACCTTCGCTACAGCCCCATAACCACCACAATTCTTTCTCCTCCCGCCTAGATGCGAAAATAATACGAAAAGGCCAGAAAAGAACTCTTCACTCCTCACAAATTTGTATTTACATCCTCTCGGTTTCTGAGTTCTGCCAAGATCCAGGACGTAGATGGTATCTTAAGATTAAAGTGGATTTGCCAATGTGTCATCGGGAATCGAATTAGTGACAATTAGATTAAAAAGCGACCAGTGTAACTATTCACACATCGAAGACACTAAACTCTAACAATCATTTGCACAACTAAGTCATACCTTTGTTTAAAACGCCAAAAGAGTAACTTTTTTTTACAATAAAGTTTAGTGTAATAGTCTTATCAGCATGTTTTAATTAAATTAAGTATGGATACAATACCGGTAAACAAAAAGTGAGGAGTTTGGTTCCGGAGTGACTTTAAGACAACCCCTAGTGTCATATCAGTCAAAAATTTAATTCTTCACTTAATATCGTGCATTGTTTGAATCTTTTTCTCAAGAGACCCTTCCTCATACCAAAGGAAATAAAATAAGTTTGCAGGGAAATGGACATAAAATTGCAAAAAATGTAGCCTAGAAAAATACGGAATATATGAATTCTCTCACTGCGTCTAATAACGTTGTATCTCTCAGTCTCAGCAGTTAGGACTGCTCAGCCAACACACAGAAGGGAGAGAGAAATCGGAGGAAAATCGACAACGTCGTAACTCTTGTCTGCTCTCTCCTATTAAAGCTAAGCATCTGTTTCTTCACGGTACCAAGCCGAAGCCAAAGTTTTGAATATAGCCTACCTACTCCAAAATTACTAGCAGGTTGAATTGAATTGAATTAATTTATGGCCTTTCGGTATCTACGGCTCAAGTCGGGATAGGGGAGGAGAAAGGCTATGGGAAGGTGTCATCAGCCAAGGCCTAAGTTGAAAGTACCATCCCGGTAGTTGCCTGGTGTGACTGAGAAGAGATCCTGGAAAACCTGTCAGGATAATCAGCCGCTGGGATCGAACCCACGACCTTCCGAATACTAAAACTCTATCACTGAGCCACGGTCGCTCGGTTACTAGCAGGTAAGTTTTTATTTGTACATTTATTATAATATATATATTTACCATATCCATTTGATGAAACTCAGATACCACAGTAAACTTCCTACAGTCTTGCAGCAAAATTACTAGTTGACAAATGCCAAATTTGATACAAATTTTGCGTGCCAAACTTGCTACAAACCTATCAGGACAAACTTGCTACAAACCTATCAGGACAAACTTGCTACAAACCTTGTTTTTAAAAGCTTTGGCAGACCAACATTGAAGCCTTTGGCGAGAAAAATATTTCAGCCTACGGTGGGTTTCGAACTCACAATCTTCAGATTTGTTTGTGATCCGTCAGGGCTGATTTTCATTCAAGCTTGCGTTGCTTGCGATTTGGGTGAGTAGCCAATTGAAACACGTGTTTAATTGCGTGTTTTCTTGTAAGATAATTGTAACACATGTTTCAATTGGCTACTCACTCAAATCGGAAGCAACGCAACATTGAATGAAAATCAGCCCTCAGTCTGCCGATTACTCCATGGGTTCTTCTGTTGGACAAAGTGCATTTTACTAGTTCTTTTCTATTACGAAAATAGTTTCTGGAATAAAGGCATTGAAAAGACTTTCTCTAATTTCCTCCCTCCCAGGCAATTCACGTAATGAGATGAGAAAGTTACTGTAATAAAGGTAAATCTGGTAATAGCAAAGGACTTCTCTAACGTCGGTTTTATAAATCTCTAATTGCTTTCTTTTTCTCTAGGTGTTTTGTCCCATTCATACTTCTTTTCTACACACTTTTTAAGAACCTTGAAATTGATTAATAATATACTTAAATCGCTAGGTAAATGAATTCAGTGAAAAAAAATACCTCTTATGAACTAGTCGACTTATTCGGGACTTACCTCTTATGATCTAGTCCACTAACTCGGGACCTAACTACTTCTTAAACTAGCTGCTTTACTAGAGCTGGCAGCCTTAATTTTAGAGGAGGTTTATTGAAAAGGAAAGGTCGATAGGCTTAATGCTATAGATCATTTACTAGCTTCTCAAAACTAGTAAAAATATTTTAAAAAATGGGAATTACTCTCCCCACTACTCTAGATTCATTTTACTACTATACTCTTATTACTAGGGACAGAAATATAAAACACATAAAATAAAATAGAAGAATGGTACTCTACTCTTATAGAAATATTACAAAATCTCTATTTTCTATATTAGTGCCTTAATATAATAAAAGAGTCTTGAAAGAGGATGGATCTTATGGCTCTAGTTGATATAAGATTAAATATTTTTCTCAACACTCAATCATTCACACAGAGTAGTTATCTCACACATTCTTATTGCTCTCTTCATACATCCCTTAGATTACGTTGTGTAAATCATTTCTCTAATGACGTTACTTGGCTCTTGTGAGGAATTTTATATCAGCAAATGGGCTTTGATTTCTTTAATTGCTTTAATCTTTAGCATAATCTGACAAAAGCAATCCTAACCATTTACAGGTGTACTTATTCGAGACCATTTCACAAAAGCTACTAGGGGAGGGAATTTCAATGAACCAAAGAAAGATAAACATTTCGCATTCAGATTAATATAGCTGTTTCCAAGGGGTAAGATAGAAAGAGAGGGAGTGTGAATTTATCTGCTAAGAAATTAATATTATCTTGAAGAGAATGATTACTAAAATGAGGCAATCTGTACATTAGCAAAAATAGTAGTAATACTATCTCTAATTAAAAAATAATATGGTACTTCAATAAAAGTTTGGAACTCCCCTGGGACTCCGTGAAACGGTAGCGTGTAGCACTGCATTATAAACCCCATTCATTCCAGGAAATGAGAGGAACCTTCGTCGTATACTGACCTGTCTGGAACTTGAAGTCTTGACTCTCGGAAAAACGTACTTCGAAACCAAGTGACCGAAATGCAGAACTAATTCCTAACATAAGATAAATGAAAAGGAAACAAAAATTGCTAAGCAAGGTTACTCTTTTGAAAATAGATGCAAAACGAAGTAGCTTTTAAACGAAGCCGAGTATACTACTACGCTCAATTTTCTGACTAAATTTCTTTCTTGAAGCTACCATGACTGATACATTGGAACCAAAAGCAAAGAAGTCCTTATTGGTTCTTCTTCCGACGTTTGTCCATTGCAAACCGCTATCGAGCTGCCATCGAACTGCCAAGAAAAGCCTGCGTTCTCGTCATAAGTATCTAACACCCACGCTACAGACATCCCTCCCAGATGGGAACCTTACTTCAAACTAGAGCGAGCGTCTTCTTCGGATTGGTTGATCCAAACTGACCAAACGAGAACTGGGGAGGATACTGTGGAAGCTGTAAGGTAGTTTTCTGAGACTAAAATTATAAGAAAAATTAATACGTTCAATAAAAAGGATATACAAAATATTACAAAGCATACAATAACATAGATAAATTACAATTTAAATTCTCTTTACAATAATGCCAAACAAGCTTGATTATATAAATACATGTTACCTTTTTATATACATCTTATGCTACCAGTTTCAGGATATAATTGGAGTAAACAATTATTTCATAATATACACTCTTATACAAGCAACTACCAAGAAATCATATTATTTTATACACTCGGATGGCCAGTCTATTACCTTACATAATTAATATATACCACAGTGTTTTTATACAAAAACAAAACAAAAATCAGGTAAACGGGACTTGAACCCATTACAAGTTTAAACCAAGTTTCGACTAGCCTGGATTTTCCCTTACAGTGATATTTCCTTGTTGGATTACTAACTAGAACGCTAGGATTTTTAAAAAATCATATTTTTAACAACTTCTTTTTCTTCGTATATTTATAAATATTTCCTCCTCTTTCCTTCCTTTTGTAATTTTCAACATTTTACATAATTTTCAAAATTGTACGCATTTCCCGAAAATAAAACAATTCACGACTCATTTAGAAAATATTTTTTTCGACTTATTTCTGTTATCGTTGGCGCGAACTAGAGTGAATCGCGTGGTTAATAAAAAAACCTGACTTTCCTACCCTAACCTTCGTTCAAACTATGCCAAAACAAGATCTCCACCCCTGCAAAATTATGTTGAGTGTTTGGTGGGATATCCGTGAAATAATCCATTTTGAGCTCTTGCCACGTAACGAGACCATCAATGCATATGTCTACTGTCAGCAGCTTTAACGCCTATGGATTACATTGTTGGAGAAACGTTCTGTTCTGGTTAATCGCAAGGGTGTGCTCTTCCACGGTTACAACGCGCGCCCACATACTACAAGAAGGTCCTGTACTAACACCGAGGAATGTGGCTGGAAGAAACTCCCCCACCCTGCGTTTTCACCATATCTTGCACCAAGTGGCTATGTTTTTTCGCAGCCTGCAAAACCGCCTTTCCCAGGAAAACACTTCAAATTGAGGATCACGCGCGATGAACAGTGAACCAGTTCTTTGCCTCCAAAACCGAGACTTCTGTCAGCAGGGGATTGAACAACTGGTTGACAGGTGGAAGAGTCTTGTGAAATTCGATTGTGACTATTTTTCTGACTAACGGTAGCGTTCCAGGTAAGTTATCGTTCTTTTTCTCACGGTGCAAATATACGACATTATTTATGGGATAAGCTGATAATTTTGTATGACAAAACCGTGGGAACATGTTGAAGAGGGAAAGGCGTCCTATTAAGGTAATTGTAGCATTCCTCTTCGAAAAACGGATATCCCTAAACCTCTCATCTTGTAAAGGAGCTTTCTCTCCTATGTCCTAGGCAGGGACCTTTTATTTATTTATTTAATTTTCCATGTTAGGAAGGTAATTTTCCATGGTAGCCCATAGGAATGCGTATAATTATTTTCATATTACATCCACTTTACGATTTTAAACCGAGATAACTACTACGTGTTCGTGCATTTTTGTTCTTTAACTTCCTATACGTTGGGAAATTTAGTATATACGGTAGTCATTATTTGAGCTTCATAAGCTTGTTTCCACTTTTCTAACATTATCCACCAGAATCTTCGGGCCTCAATATTCTGCCATCTCAGATGTTTTTATTTATTTATTTATTGTGGATAGAGGGGTAACACACTTTGAGAACGCCACTGAAATCCCCAGACGAGAAACAATTTGCACCGTCACAACGCAGTTCATCGCTCCAACCAGAAAGAAATTCCGTCAAATTCTTGGTCGGACATAAATACGGAGGCAAGAGTGGAACGTGACAAGAGACAACGGAGAAAGTGGGTGAGTAACAATACTAGGAGATGATACGTAAATTTTATCATAGACCCACTTTTCACCTAGACAGGTCATTTTGCCCGTCCGTCTATTCCTAGGATCTGCTAACCTGAAGGCGCTGGATCACCATTGGTTCATTCATTGATAGGAGATTCAATGTCTGGGCTATTTCTTTGAACTAACACGCCAGTTAGTTCCTGGAACGTTCCTCTCTGCCATTAGAAATCCATTATTGGAGCGACGACCCCTTCTTGTCTAGCCCTGGATTATTTGCTAAGTGGAGATTTGATTTAGAATGTCTGGAATCAGCTGTTCATGATCGTTGGTGGGATCCATTCTAGTAGTCTGCTATGATTAAGCCCGTATTTTGTAGAAGGGCAATAAATCCCCTGTTTTTTGTAAAACTTGTAAATTTATCATTTATCTATGCCTATTGTCACCCCTTTTATTGTTTGCCCATTTCTGTAGCTACGAATTTATCCCCGGAGTTAACTCCAGTATACGCCTTGTAAGGTAAAGTTTCTCAGCCACACCGCGCGAATGCCAGGAAGATACTCAACTTCCTCGATTTCCGGTTGAAGGAGGCTACATGAATGAAGGCGCCATCATTTTAAATCCCTTTTCCCTTTTTGCATGGTGAGAACGCTATGCTTATTGGCACCAGGCAATGCTTCTTTATTGGCACACCCGGCAACCCAGCGTAAGGCATTTCAGTCTTTTCTTGCGGCTTTGGTGATAGTTCTTTTTATTTTTAGTGGTTTAATATGTATGTATTCGCCTGACGGGAAGGACCAGCCAAAATAATAGCCAATTCTCACACGTTCTAGAGTCGCTCGGCACGAGAAATTAAAAGCGCAAATACCAGAACTATTTCCTTTTGCTAAGCAACAACCTAGGTCAACTCCCAACTAAATGTCACATACTCCGCCTCCTCCTCCACAGCCGCCGGAAGGCCCATCATTAGCTGAACAACAGATTCAGTTGCGTTCCCCCTGCCTTTTCGGGATTAGACCCTGGCGCAGTGGTCAACTTTTTCTCACATTCGACAACATGAAAACTCAGTTCGGCTGGACTGACGCTAAAACCAAACCCTCCCTTCCTTCATTTCTATCAGATAGGGCATTAGATTATTACTACACATTATCCCATTCAGCAGGTTTCGCAGAAACAACCTATGAAGTTATAAAGAAACAGTTTATCTAAGTCTTTCCAGATATTGCTTGCCCTTATCGTTCTGCTGATGTCATTCGTGCTAGGAAACAAGCAATAGGTGAATTTACCTATACTTATATTATGAGATAAGCACGCTTGATCAGGACATGTCAGCCTCAAGCTAGCGAGGACAGCATTACCAAACAAATCATTAGGCTTACGTAGTGACATTCACTCCCGTGTTGCATCCAAGAACATTGGAACAGTAGATGTCCTAATTAAAGAAATACAGGCCAATGATAAGAATTATTACACGATTTCTGAAAGACGGCCAATTGCAGCTTTTATCAAATCCCGCAGTGAGTCAGTCACCATCAATGTACTTTGACCCTGCCTTTTCTATCATCCTCTATCCTCCGGCACATATGGCCACACTCAGAAATTCTTTGCCAACACACCTACAACACCACCAGCCGCAGCCAATAATACAAGACACGTCCGATAATTTGTATGCGGCAAGTTCATCTTCCTTTTCCCAACCACCCCCAACAAACCCATATTTTGTAAGTCCACAACCGCATCCTGTCTCCCAAAATTAAGTACAGTCATCCAATACTAGTCTGGACAAACTACAGCAGGAGATTGAGCGACTTCAAACTATGATACAACAGACACAGAAAGTTCCAGCTCAGCTTGCTTCCCCTTAATCTTCTAGTAACACAGTAGACTCCGTGTGTTCTTAGCTTCCACAAGTTGTTCTCCAGTTTGAGTCGGTTAGTAAATCTTCGTATAACAACCGCGGTAAAAACAATAATAAGGTAAATAATTCAGGTCAAAACAACAATAGAGGCAATTTGTCGAATTCTGAATCCATTATCTGTTATAAATGCAAAGATGACAATATCTTTTCGAAAAACTGTAAACAGTGTACAGGGAAGTGCAGCATAGCTTATCCCAAACTCGAGATTCTCGGGAATATTGTCTCTGGAGACTCGGTAGAAGTCTCTCCGAAAATCCTTACGACTATTACTAATTTCCCCACCCCGAGAACTAAGCGTCAAGTTAAGTCTTTCTGTGGGAACCTGAATTTTGTGCGCCGGTTGCTACCTGAGTTTGCCATGCACTGTTCACCACTGTTTAGCCTTGTAAAGAAAAGCTTTCCCTTCATTTGGTCAAAACAATGTAGTAATGCGTTCGAAAGGTTGAAAAAATTATTGTTTCAGCACCGAACGATGCTCATCCTCTTTTTTCCGCAGAAAATCTCCTATTTTTCATCGAAAGTAGCTACAAAGGTCTAGGTGGGGCCCTATTTCAGTATGGAGATGACAAGTTGTTACACCTATTTGGATTTTGTAGTCGCTGTCAGATTCCAAGAGAAATGAATTATTCTGTGTTGGATATGGAAGCGGCTGGCGCTTTTTATGGATATAAAACATTAAAATAATTCCTTATCGGGGCAAAATTTGTCGTGATGACCCACAAAAAAGCTCTGTCGTTTCTGAGAACCTCACGGAACTTAAATGGTAAATTAACTCATTTAGCCTTGTTTTTTCAAGAATTTGATTTCAGAATCTATCCCCTACCAGGTAAATCCAATAACATCGCAGACGCGCTAAGTAGGAATCATGTCTCCTCTCCCTCTCCGGAGGATGAAAGAGACGTGTGTGACTCTTCCCTACTCTTGCACTTTTCAATAGAACCTGTCACACTTCAAAAAGAGCAAAGGGGAGACGATTACTTCGGTAAAGTCATCGCCATCTTAGAAAACTCTGAGACAATTTCACAATATCCTCAAAAGTTCCAACGGTTCCAGAAACAGTTCACATTAAAACCAACCCCCTGAACAGAATCCACAGGTTTGCCAACATAATCAGGTATTTACCTTGCATTCCACAAAAACTGACAAATAAGGTAATACTAGACATCCACAGTGACGGATCCCTGGCCACCCACTTATCACATCAAAGACCTTCTCTCTTATGGTCGACCGTTTTTATTTTTCGTCCATGAAAAACCAAGTTTTCAAAGTGGCTAGGTCCTGTCTGGCCTGCCAGGTGTACAACGTCAGGCTGAATGAGAAAATGAAACAGAGTCCGTTCTATGCCTGATACGAATTTCACCCGCTCTCCCGTTGGACATTGAACTCGGTACCATCCCGGAGCTTCTTTCCAACGAGGACCGATTGGCTCAGCTCCAATTTATACGGAAGGAAGCGCATAAGAATCTGTTAAAAAGCTTCGAGAGACAAAAGAGATACGCCGACTCTCACAAAAAAGGGTCAGATTTTATCCAGTGGCGTTCCTTATACAACATTCCACGCCCTAAGCCCATACATCAATGTGATTAAAAGGTCTTTTTGACATAAAAGCCACTATCCTTCGACAAATTGATGGAAACACCTGCTTGGTAATGACAATCCACTGTAATGTCATATCGTAGATATGACAATTCACGAAAAAGACGAGAAACCAATTTGGTGACTTTGACACGAATAAAGCCCTTTATTCAGTTAGAACAGGTTAACCCACAACACGCACCATCGGAAGCCACAACACAACCATAAAGCTCCGAATCCGTTCAAGAATCCACACTGGAGTCAACCGTACTTCTGGCCATAAAAGAGTCGCCAAAAGGCAACATCCCAGGAGACCGCCAACAAGACCACCGGGTCAGTACTGGTCACATGACAATCCAGAACTTTCGACTCAGTAAGGATTGAACAAATGCACGCCGGAGGATGTCTTCTCTCGAATCAACAATAACACTTCGTCTGGCTATGACTCAGATGCCGTAGAACAAGAGGAAGCAATCGCTCACAGGATGTGTCTTCTGCAGTGATTTTTTCTTCTATTTTCTTTAGGTCTGAAGTTCAAAGGATGATATGTACTTCACAATAATAAGTTAAGCATAAGGAGAGGTTTCATTAGATCCAGTGTGCGTATACATTTTTCATCGAAACACTTCCCCCCTCCATTGCGTTTCCTGCTCACTTTTCCTATTGTAGTAATTTCGCTCAGGCTACTCGAAGTCAACCAAAAATGTCGCGGTCAGCATAATGTAGACATTGATGTATTCTGCTCTCTTTTCACTGACGTTATAACTTTCATGCAAGAACTGCAGAAAATTCCACGAAGACTACATTCTGCATTGTTACTCTTAGTCACTTTTTTCGTAATTTTTTCCGCCTGTGTTATTCCGGAGTCATCCAAGTTAAGTTTTTTTTCATGATCGCAAGTTTATGCTCATAAAGTGTTTTGCAACGAGAATGATTTGTTTGTCAATTAAAAAAAGCGATTGAGTATATTGTGTTGGCCGAGCTATGTGGAAGTAAAAATCAATCTAACTCAGCAAAACAGAAATCTGGTTCATATTATATTTTGCTTTCAAGTATGTCACCAGTTTTAGGAAAAAAATGCTTTTATACGTATGTCAGTAGCAAATACATAAATCAGCATTACATAGAATATTGAGTGCAGTAGTTTACCACTAAGAGCCTGCAAGAGAGAATATTGAACTCGCATGATCACGCGCGAATACCAATTAAACCAGTCAGGACTAGTTGGTAGGTCGGTTCTATAGTTCCCAGATTTAGTTTGATTAGAAGTACTCAGTTTCAAACAAATATGGGCAGAGAAAATGTGAAAAGTTTTGGAAATTTTTTGTTTATGTTAATACGGATGACCACCCTTTGTCTTTTGTCCCTTACTGTGTTTGACCTATGGATTGATCATACATCAGATGGGAGCTCAGCTCCAGTAAAGTAAATGTAGAACACAATCGCACCCCCATTTAAATGGTGTGTGAGGTGTGTGACCCACTCAAAAAACATATTTGGTACACCATCGTTGATGAAGCAAGTAGCCCGGTAATTATTTTTTTCATGTAATTACAGTCTCATTTGGAAACACTGACCCCGATAAGTACTCAAGGACCGCATTCTTCCAAGTGTTTTTTTTCTTTTTCAAACAAGTATGATATCCCTCATTGACTATCACACGAATCTAGGACTACTAGCCATTGTTTTAATCATACATGCTTAATGATTTGGGCATTAATTTGAATTCTCAAGCGTTGTGGCAAAAAGCGAAAAGAGCGAAGGCAGAAAGAATCAAATGAATTCATTTCAAATTCCTCCCTGCTCCAACTTCACTTTAAAGCCTCGAACGACACCCATTATAAATCAATTGCAGTCCAAACTGACCATATTCCATACCCAAAAGTTCTCGAAAACCCGTCCAATTATCGCGTTAAACTCTCTCCTCCTATCTTACATTGCGTCGTTTGTCCACATGGACATAAGTTGATTTAGGCACAACCCAGTATTTTGGCGACCACTTCCAGTACTCCTCGAGAAGTCCCAAAAAGTCTTTTGGACATATCCTTTTTGGGAGATACAGTATATTACAGTTAGCTATACTATATTCCTTATGACGATTTCAGGAGCGTTCGGGAGGGATTTTCCCCTCTTCAAACCGTTTTCCGCAAGAAAATAGAAAATACGTGGTCGCTTATTTGATGTGTATTATTTTTCTACACACTTTCATTCCAATCGTGCATGTACTTCTGTCGTATACCCTCTGTATCCATGAATATTTTGGATTTCATTGAATACATGGTTGGGGGAGCCTCTGCCCCCTTAACGTGTTTTTTCCGCAGAATAGCAGAAACACGTATTCACTTATTTTCCCTCTACTATTCATATGCAACGCTTGGTCGGAATAACTATGTTCTTTATGTCGATTTCAGGCACGTCTGGAAATATTTTCGGGGGAAATTTTCTCCTCTTCAAACTGTTTTTCCGCAGAGACGAAAACCCCCGTCTTCACATATTTCGCGTCTAGTTTCTACCTGCAAAATTTGATCGAAATCGGCTTGGATCACAAAGTTGATGTTCTTTGTTAGTTACTTCATAAATCTATCTGTTTCATAAGGACAATTCCCAGACAAACTAAAGCTAGTTAAAGCCTGATCGCAGGGATTCTGTAAGGATTTTCTAAATGAGAGAGGTGTCACCTCCGTAAAAGTGCAAAGTTCTATTTACACCCTCGGAAACTGAAAATTTCGGGAGAATCTCTGTGTATAGAAGCATACAGGGACGTAGCCAGGGGGTATGGGGGACAGTCCCCCAAGGCCTGCTCAGTTGGCTTATTAAAAATTTGGTCCTTTTCATCGTTATAAATTGAAATTTAAAGTATCAATAAGAATAATATAAAGAGAATATACCATGCACGTGTGTATTCCAAATATCTAGAAAAAGTAGACAAAATTGATATGTACGACAGACTGTTACATTAGGAAATTTTAGAAGATAGAACTAATAAGTGTGATTTCCAACCATATAGAAATAGTTAGCAAAACGCATTTCAATATTATGCAAGTTACCAGGCACATATTATGGGGGGGGGGTTTGGGGGGGTTCCAAAAAACCTCAGGGTTTTATGAAAAATTAGTAAGACTTCATACGTAATTATACATATTTAATATACATTTCATGTCCAGACACACCTTGGATCCCGCCCCCGTGAGCCCTTGGACCCTCCCAAAACCAAGTTCTGGATACGTGCCTGCAAGTCTTTAACGCAGAATAGACGTTTTACCATCTTCATTAGTTGGCAAATGTATGATAGTGTAAGATTGAACATTTAGAATTTTTATCATCTCTAGGGTCACTTTAATTTGATCGCGATCACCAATGTCTTTCACTCGCTGTATTTTGCTTTGAATTCCGGAAATATTGATTGATTTTGTTTTGAAAGTTGGTTAGATTCAACTCTCTATTTAGTTTAATGTGGACCGAATCTTGGGGGTGAACTATTTCGAAATCTCAATTTAGTGAATTTCTTTTTCCCGAATGGTTCTATACTCCATCTGAACCTATAGTTACGATCACAATTCCATTTCATTCAGTTATGTTTTACAAATTTGGTAAGATAAGGGAAAGAGTACTATTGCGAACTCTGGTTTGCTTGTACTTATTTCCTCACATTTCCTCACATTCACATTCCTCTCAATTTCCTAATTACACACAATTTCAGGAGAAAACATCTTTCATATTTAAACTGTTATCATCAGTGAAAGTAATTTTATTTTATTTCATTGAACAGAAAATTTCGCTTTAAGCTGAACGACTCTTGGTAAAATTGATTTAAGTGAATCGTTCTTACTTGGTAACATTAAACAGCTTTGGATTTCATCGTTTTTAATTTGAATAAAGATAATAACTGACTCCGTTCACTAATTGTGGTCAATAAAGCAGATTGAATATCCTAAAATTAATGTGCCCACTCTGCCAGCTTGTTGTTATGGCAGGATCTTTGAAGCTACAAATGAAAGTCAGTTCAGCAAACTACATCAAACAAAATCTATGACACGATAAACTATGGTAGATGACCGTTTTGATAATTTATTTCTGGTGAGAAGTGAGAATAAAATTACCGAGAAGATAAAATAATTGGATATTATTGGGTAAATGCAAAACTTCTACACGTTTTGACATGTCACAGGTTAGCGGAGTACTGACCTCACAGATGGCGTTGCCAGTGCATCAATCGGTAGCCACGTAATCGGGGGAATGTTAGTGTATCGTTTCGGTCAAATGAATAGTGATCAGGAGCACACTGTCTACTTTTTAACTTTGGTAAAGACAGTACCCCAGTAGCACACAAACGTTGAAAATACGTGGATTAAATGTTAGTTCCGAAACGTTATGTTAACAATGTAAATGTACCGAAATGTTCGCCTGTTCAACGGTTTATTCGACGTTGAATAATGGTTGAAAAGAAACGATGAAGAAACGAGTTTAGTTGGCCAAAACAGAGCATGAATGCAGTTTATTGGTATACACACAGTTTAGTGAAATTTTATCAGTTGCTTTTATCAAGATATACGGTGTTAATTTTATAACAGTAAATAATCCGAGCGGCTGTTGTGCGGTTTGAACACAGGAGCCTTCTGCACTTCTCGTTGGTAGCTCGACGCGTTGATCACTTATCCAAGAATCCACCTGGAGACTCCACTACTCTTTTACTGTATCGTTGAAATTAAATGTACGTTGAAATATAGCGTAAAATTCAATCTGTTTTCAACATGCAAATGAAAACATGAAAAATACCGTTATTTTCATTGTATTTGCTTTTAATTATAATATTTAAGCAATTGAATTAGGAATACAAGTGTGAAACGAACTCTAGAATATAGTATGAATGATTGTTCAAAGTATGTCACATTTGCGTCGTATCAACGAAATTCTACCTTCGTTGAAATATGGTTTAAACTTCAATCTGTTTTCAACGTGCACATGAGAACACCAAAATTAGTTTGTGCCATTCAATTAGTTTCTAATTATATTATTTTGACACAACATTAGTAATAAAAGCATTAAACAAAATCTATTATACCATAGTTGAAAATAACATATTGAATTCACGTTGTATTAACGTCTTATCAACACAATGACGTGTTTGTTGAAATATGTTTTAAAAATAAACTTAATTTTTTTAAACCGATTACGGTTAATCAACGAAATGAACCTAAAATCAACGTTGAAAACAAGTATATGTGGTACTGGAGTAATGAGACCGCACCATGCCGCAACATTTGACAAATGTATGGTGAAGATACAGTTGACGATAGCATATGTTGTCGCTGGTTTCGAAAATTCAAAGACGGAGAGAGAGTCCAGATCAACCATGGTCTGGAAGTACATCTCTGTTTTCCAGAGAGGATCTCGACCAAAACATACGAAATAGCCAGAATAGAATCGTAGAGGAATTTGCGGAAACCTTCCAGGTACACAGTACAACAGTTGATGGCTCGAATCGCAAGGTTTCACCATAAAGTTCGATCATTGAATTCCATATCCGCTGAGTGCAGTTCAACGGGAGGAACGCGTTGAGATAAGTATTTCTTTGCTCTCCGGTACAAAAATAGCCAGTTCTTGACACGCATTGTGACTGGTGATGAGAAGTGGGTTCTGTACCGGAACGTAAAGTGTCGAAGGGTTGCCTGGCACGTTTCTGAACCGCATTCATCGACGTCCAAACCATAACTACATTCCAAGAAGGTGATAAGTGTGTGGTGGAATGTGAAAGGCATAACTCAGTGGGACCTTCTGGAACCTAAACAAACCTTTAATGTCACCTTTTACTACCAACAGTGGACGGGCTGCGAGCATTGCGATTGAAGCGGCCAGGTCTCGTCAATCGCCAAGAAGTCATCATTCACCATAATAACGATAGGCCACGTGCTACTGTCATCGCCGTCAAAACTTGATGAACTTTGGTTGGTCTTTTACCCCACCCTCCCTATTTTCCTGACTTAGCCACTACAAACCACAACCTGTTTTTCGTTTCGCTCCGATGATCTTTGATGATGTGGAGGTTGTGAAAACTGCCATATAACAGTTCTTCGACTCCAAACTTTAGGAATTTCATCGGTGTGGGATTCATCTCCTACCAGAAAGATGGCAAGAGGTGGTCATCGATTACGATTATGGACAGTCCAAGATGAACTCCATTTTGAGTTGTTCGCGCTTTTACGTGCACGCAAGAAACGGGTGGAACTTTTGCTACTACGCAATATAAATTGATGGTGAAGTTGAAAGAGAGTAGAATAAGTGTTTATTCTGTTTCATAAGTGTAGCTATTTATCAGTTATATTAGCAAAGTGAAAATATATTACCTTGAACTAGTGTTTATTTTTGCTCCATAGCTCTTGCTCTCTATTTTGTTCTCGGGTGGTGGTTAGGATTAAGGTGGAAAAAATATTGCATAGCTGGTAGCCATTGCTAACTAATGTAATAATATACAGGGAATAATAATTCGTCAGACTAACTTGAATGGATGATAGTACATAAAAAATAAGAACTAAAGCTTTAGGATCCTTCTACACGAGCGGTGCACATGCGGCAGTTTTACCGCGAACAAAGCACGCCTTCTAACAAATCCATGCTTTTCAATGTACGTGTCGAATCGCTTGGTGAAAACCTTCGTGTAGACACGTACATTGAAAAGCATGGATTTTGTTAGAGTGCATGATTGCTCGTTTAGGAGGGGCCTTATTCACCGGGTGGAAATCCGCCGTCAGCTTCCGGAGCTACAGGATGACAAAAGTATGTGAAATTAACATTAGAAGTTGATATTTCCTACCACACAAACAGTAGAACTGAGGTTACATGGCATCTTTAAGGATTAACAACATGCCCTTTTCGAAAATACATATTCCTAAGTTGTGCAATGTGTGCTCAGAGGATTTCCTAAAGGAAGTAGAGAATTTTCAGAAATTCTCTGAAATAATGGTAGGTCGAAATGTGCTATAAGACCACTTATGTATGAATACGTAAGCATACGTAATTACTGCCATCCAATCAATGGCAACAAACCTACCAACTGATAACAAATAAAAAAACATTTGTTGAATATACGTATATGCCAATCTTACCCCCAGTAGCACATAAGCGTTGAAAATAGTGGGTTAAACCTTAGTACCGAAACGTTCTTAATGTTGTAAATGTACCGAAATGTCCGCCTGTTCAACGGTTTATGCGACGTTGAATAATGGTTAAGAAGAATCGATGAAGAAACTGGTTCAGTTAGCCAAAACAGAGCATTACTGCTGTCTATTGGTATACACACATTTAGTTTCATTTTATCCGTTGCTTTCATCATGATATACGGTGTTAATTATCAAACAGTAAATTATCCAACCGCTGCTGTGGTGTTCGAACCACGTACGTTCCGCGCTCCTCGATGGTATTTCGTCGCTTTATCCCTTCATCCATTTATCCATCCTTGTACTACTCTTTTACTGTACCTATTAACAGGCAGCCTAGAATGAAGTTGCTACGTCATGTATACGCACATTTCACCATCACGTAAGAAAAAAAGAATAAAGAATATAGGTACTTTCCTTCTTTCTTTGTCATGCGCATTTTTCTTTAACACTCTGACCATCCCTGCACTGTTAAATTTGTATTTCTCAATAAGTGTAATAAGTCGCCTTAGAAAAACGTATAAAAAGTGTAATATATGTCATAGTTGAAAACACTTCACATTAACAGCTATTAACGAAATTAAATGTTCGTTGAAATATAGTTTAAAATTAAATCTGTTTTCAATATGCACATAAGAACATAAAAATTAGTTTCATTCAATTAGTTTATATATATATATATATATATATATATATATATATATATATATATATATATATTGATATAACATTAGTAAGAAACATATTAAACCAAATCTATACCATGATTGAAAATAACATATTGAGTACGCGTTGTATTGTCTTATCAACGCAATGACGTTTTTGTTGAAATATGGTTTAAAAATAAACGTATTTTTTCAACCGATAACGGTTAATCAACGAAATAAACCTAAAATCAACGTTGAAAACACGTATGTGTGGTACTGGGGACTCTTGTTGTTTATGCAACAACGTACTTTAAAAACAAAAGGTGTTCAGCAAATGGAATCTGCTTGAGATATCGACTTGCCACAAACGATGGAGACTCGTATATGTAATATCACGTACAATATATACAAATATGAAGTTCCAACAAGTTGGCAAAATGAATGTTCCTCCCCTCCCCCCAAGGTACCCTTTCGCTACGCCCCTGGTAGCATACCCTCCTCGTGCCTTTTCCTAGAAGAATTCGTTGTTAAATAAATAAATGTCATGCCAGTGGTGTTAAATTATTAACATTAGATGAAAGGAAAGGGTAAGATCAAAATTTGCAGACTTCACATGCATTAGAAAGTAGTTAATTTATTATTATTATTATTGGAAACAAAGAGTGGGTTTCATGGCCTGAACCAAAAGTATCCTAAAGGCCTCACATAGTTAACTTTACTGAAGCCTTCGGTTTCACGAATCTTCATTAAGAATTGACAAATCATTTAGTAAATTTAAGAGCTTGGAAATGCACTAAATTCATTAGAGATCGATTCGTTAAGTTCTTAACGAAGATTGGTGAAGCCCACCAAGAAAGATGAAGACTGTAAGTCATATTTGTCCAGCAAGTAACTATCTAATTACATTTTTAAAAAAAGTTATTTGTACTTACGTATTATCCTATTAAATAATATTTAGAAACAAATATTTTCTACTTTTCATCGAAGTTTACTTTCTATGATGCATTTCTTCTTAGCAAGCACTTTTGTAAGTTGCACTGGTTTACTCGATTTATAACATCTCTAAGGAAACAGTTGGCCATTGTTTCAAAACCTAATATTTGCCTAATAGTTGTTCTGCAGGTGATCAGTAGTTAATCAGTTTAATGACATTACCTCGTTCAACACAAAAGACAAAAATCTTTTAAAGTTAGATTCGGAATAATGTGACAAAGATGACGACAAAGAAAATAGAAAGAGAAGCACAGTAATTGTCACTAATTACTAACAGTTCAGGCTTTTTAATAGAAAAATATTTTTTAAAATTTCAATAAATTTCCATCAATATTTGTGGAATGATCGGTCACAATATGGACATAGTGGATCAGAAAAGCTGGACTCAACCGTTTTGGAATTGCTGGTTACACTAGCATGACACGTCTATGTGTGGTATATATACAGACATTTGTGAAAGAACCGCCCTATTTCTTCAAAACAGGATTTATAGCCGTAATCAACATTATCAACTAAACAGAAGATTGTAATACGCTAAATTTGGCATTTTTTACAACGTTCATTTTCTATTTTATTTTAAATTGTTGTAGTTCTGATCTCTGCTTATTATGCTTTTGTTTGAAGAACATAGACAAAATTTTTCGTCTGTCAAATTTCATATTAAAACCATGGAAAACCCGGATGCTGATTTCAAATCACGTAATTGTATTCCAATTCCAATATGTTTTAATGAAATAAATAAAAAATTAATATTAAATATAAATGTTGGTATTTCGTAAAAATGATTTATAACTGCAAACAAAAAGTTTGCCATTCATTGTAGTGAAGTTCATTCAGTTACAACATATATAAAAGATTTATGAGGGAAACATCTTTCTGGTATTGACTTATATATGGTAGATTAAATTCTTGTAACAACACACCAATTTGCTCAACTCAGTTTGTTTTTATTGTGTTCATTGAACAGTTTTGAAGATTACCTTGGTGATCTACATTTATTCATAACTAAGCACCGTGCACAGTAAATTATAAGAGGACACGCCGATATGGATATCATAACACAGCAATCTAATATTCATAACGCAATCCATATCATTGTTACTTCACTGTCATGTTAAATGATACAACCCTCTGGGGCCTACATTTTTAATGCAGAGTAGTGAATGGGAGACTTTGTTTAAAAAAAAATGCCACCGTATCTCAGCAGGGGTGGGGATTTTTCTTGGAGATGCTATGTATACTTGTAGTAGTGAACAGGGGGTAGAAACCTACATTTTAGATGTTGAAGCCTTTTGTGACTGTTATTAACTGAATAATATATTATTAATTGGAAGGACTTATATATTATTATTCTATTATTTAATAATTTTATTTATTTATTATAATAATTTCCGGGGAACTTGATAAATCATACGCCTGCGAATGCGAGCGTATTCTCCGCTAACGAAGACCGGAAGTCTCCAGTGACTTCTTTGCGGAAAAACTTTTGTAAAACTATTTTAACTGCCTTGAACCTCTGATGCGCGAGAGGAAAGTAGGTCTTAACGCTGAGCAAGTGGACTTGTTGTTCAATGCAGGTGTTCACTGGAAATTGGAACTCGGTGATTGACAGGGAACAGAGGATAATACCCTGTGATTGACATTTCGGTATTTTAACAAAAGACCAAGCGAAGCAATCTGACACTTCTTATTTTTAACAAAGGTTCTCCTTGGAATTGATGGAACAAGTTAGGATTTGTTTTTTTATATAGGTGTTCACTGGAAAGCTTAAGTCTTTGATTGGCAGGAGACAGAGGATAATGCTTTGTGATCGACATTTCGGTATTTTAACAAACGGGTGTGCTTATTTGCACGTGGAGCAAGCTACGACTTATTATTTTTAATAAGGCTTTTTCCGGAATTGAAGGAACAAGCTGAATCTTGTTAGTTTGTGTAGATATTCGTTAGAATGCGGAAGACAGGGAATAATGAATTAATTGACATCTTTATATTTTAAGAGATGTGTTTGCATGTGCTTTGAGGAGTAAGCTGGAACTTATTTTAGTTTTTTCTTTCACATGTTTCATGTTCGCTGGAAAGTAGGTCATGACTTTGAGCAAGTTGAAACTTTTTGTTTTTATTTTCTTTCTTTCATATCGTTGATTCTCGACTGCTGATTTAGTTAAATTTTTAAAATATTTAGTCTTGTTGTAGCCATGTCACAGAACGACAGCGAAACTACCTTAGTTAACTTACAGGTAAATCTAACTATGTTGTCCGCGAAGTCTTCTTGTGGATGTCGCTCAGAGTTGGTTGATCAAGATTTTGTACTAAGATCATTTCGTAATTGGAACACTGAAGAAAGTTTACTTTGTTCCTCATGTGCTTATTAGAAGAAGGAGAAAACAGAACACGAGTGTATGGGATATTTAATTCCTGGAACTCTATTAAGTGAAGAGAACTGAATTCAATTTTTTAATGATAGTGTTTATCGTGTGTTATTAAACCCAAATAATATAAATGAGATATTTAATTAATATGAAAATTCTCATCCTGGATCAAATTATTTAAAATCAAACTTTGCAAATGGACTTCGTTTCTGTTGGGTAACAAAATAGTGGAACTAGGTGATGAACTACTCATAAACGACAGATTTAGTGCACGTAACTAGGGAGAACGTGATTGGTTAAGAGCAGTTCCATGTGGAAGTTGTAATACCATTTTAGTGTCAGTTCAAGATGAGCTTCCGAAGCTTGATGTGGTGTAAAATGGCTAAAATACAGAATTATTATTAGTGAGAAAACAGCTGAACGCGCTGCCCTGTGATTGACAACATTTAAAGGTATTAGTGACACTTTTTCCCCACGCAGAACTGAAAGCAATCCTAGTGCATCTTCATTGGACGTTGAAAGTAAGAAGCTGATTGGTTCTCAAAGTTTGATGTTGTGTAAAATCCCTATGAACGACATACTTATTATTGCAGTGGAAGAACCTGAATGCGCTGCCCTGTTATTGACAAAATTTAAAATTGAAGTTAATGAAGTGACTCATACATTTCCCAGATGCAAAAGTGAAAGTGGGTCTTCATTGGACGTTGAAAGTAAGAATGCGATTGGTTCCCAGCAGAAGCAGGAGTAGCAGTAGCCCTCTAACACCTACAGGTAAACTAGTTTCAGTTTATCATGAGTTCGCAAAGAATATTGATGTATGATGAGAATTGCTCATTAGACAGTTTCATTTTTGATGTGGAGGAAGCAGAACGTGCTGCCTTAGCATTGATAGACATTCTGTATCCTAGTCCTTCCTTGTTGATTATTTTTGAATGCGCTATTGAATGTTGTCCTATATTTGCAACAGTGCGATTCTTCAGTGCCTGCAAACTTTTTGTGAATAAAAGTTCGTCTTTTTCTGGTGGCGTTAAAAGCAATTTCCAGAGTGCTAAAACAGATAGTGTTTTTAAAAGTGATTGTCTGAGTAGGGATTTTCTTCCTGAATCAAACCTTGTTTTCTCCCATGGTGTTGAAACTGTATCTTCTCCAACCGAAAAATTCTACGATTTCCTCTAGTCAGTGTGCGAATAATATAATTGAAGATATCTGTATTTGGGAAACCATTAAAAGTTGCAATTCTTTTCATTCTTTTTTATTTGCCCAGCGTGCTATTATAATATTCCTAATCAGCGCATCTTTGTCTTTGTTGGGACTTGGAAGAAACCGATCGTTATGAATCTTTGAATGATCGTGTAGGGAAAGCAGTCTTCAATCCTACTAACTTTATGGAGATTTATAATATTTATTTAAGAGAACATGAAATTATGATGAATTTAGTATTGTGACTTTTGAATACGGATTGCAGAACTTACTTCAACGTAAAGTGGAAGAAATAAGAGATAAACTAATTAGAAAAGATATTTTATATGGTCGTCAAAACGAGTGAGTTTTCCATTTTGAACTGAACATTATATTATATGGAAAAATCATTGTTTAAGATTCCTGAGTATACTTTTTGTAGTGGGTTCTTCATTTTGGACTTGTGTATATTGGAACAGTAAAAACTTATTTACAACAGAATCCAATTCCGTGTAGTGAATGTAATTTAAATATTATACATGGCTGTACATTTGAGTGGAATACTGGTTCTGTTATATCGAAACATTTAGTGAATCATGTAAATGATCATAAAACTTAATTATGAGATTTATAAGAGACTAGGACATATAAATATTTCATTGAATATGTTTCCAATAAATGCATATTACTTTTCGTGACAGTGAATTCATTGCACAGCTAATTCCGACTATTATTCAACAAAAAATTTCCCATTAGAAACTTTGTTCGCGACAGTACATTATTCGCATACAAGGTTGTAAAATTTCGTCTGATGACTTTATTGCACGAGAATTTTCCCTTCTTTCACCTGATGCTAGTTTAATGGTTCATTGTATGGTAAAACTTCCATGTGAAATCACAGAATTGCAAATAGGCTATCAAAAACGATGTGAATGGTTAACTGAAAATTTCCACGGTTATCATGGGATTGTTCAATAGTTTGTACTATAACTCATAATGATACATTAATTGCACAACTGTGACTAGTGAAAAAATCCAATGAATTCGTAAGTTGTTTCAACTAAAGAATGTAAAAACTGTGAATGATGAAGGTTGCCCTTCTCTCAAGACATTAAATTTCAATATCAATGTAAAGATACTTATCATATACCTTGTGAGGTGAATGCGTGGGCAATGTGAAGTGGTTGATGACTTATTAAAAGAAATTGTAATTTTTATTTGTTTTAGTGTAGTATATTATCTCTTACATGACTATGAAATAAAATTAGTAATACTCTATACCTTTGATTTTTTTACTTGTCCCTTAAATGAAAATAGTTTCCGATATCTTTTTCAAGCATAATAGAAAGAGTCATTTTATTTTAATAGAATAAGAATTACATTCCTTTTCAGGAAATTTTAAATGAAAATTTAACTTGTTAAGAATAAATTTAAACTTGATTTTTTTCTATTTCTGAAAGTGAAAGTTTACTTACACTAAAATAACTTACATACAATTTCGTTTAACTAAAAATAGTTAGTATTGAACTTTTCTTTATGTTAAAATAAATATTACATATAATTTTGTTTAACTAAAATTGTTGGTAATGTATAACTATACTTTAAATTAAAATGTAATGAATGAGTTAAATAAAATTTTGTTTAAAATATTTACTACTTATTAAACTTGGAATTTTCTATTTTGCAATCTAAAACCTCATTCTGAAACTTTTAAGTAAAAATAGTTAGTATATAATAAACTTTGTTTCTTCTTTTAAAGAAAATAAAGCATTTGCTAGTTACTCTTTCATGCGGTAAATGTTTGTTTTGTTCTTGTTTGAAATATTTTCTTTCGTATTTTTAAATAGAAATAATTACTTACTATTAAATTGAAATGTTGTTAATAAACTATTTTTGTCACACCAGTGACTATAAATTTTAACACAGTAATAATACAAATTTAAAGTTTAAGTTAAGAAAAATAGTTACATAAAATGACATATAAATAAATAGTAATTATTAATCTTTTCTTTAAGTTAAAGTTAATAACGTTCATAAAATCTTGTTTAATTAAAAATAAATTAATAAAAGTAGTGTTTTCTTTATATAAAAAATATTTACTCTATTATAAAAGTCTTTTTTCCATTTGGGAAAGTTAAAGTTTATTCAAAACATTTTCTTAAGTAAAAACAAATAAGTTACTTACTCTCATACTGAAAATTTTGGTTTTCTAAATGTGTGAAAAAATTAAAGGTTATTAATCTGATTTTGAAAACGTGTATTAAGATATATTAGATTTTAATATTTGAGGAAATATTAGATTTTGTTGTGGGCGAATGATTGTGTAAATAAGATAGTAGTATTCGTGAAAAGTAAAAGCTACTTAAGAAAAAACTAAGTTATTATTATTTATCCTATACTTTGATATTTTCATCTTGAAACTATTACTTTTAATTTAATAAATATGAAATTTCCATGTTTCTTTAAACGAGGTGGGAAAAAATAGTTCTGAAATAGTAATATCAGAAAACTTTTCTAAATAGTTAAGAATTTTTACGTATAGTTTTCATAAATGTACAAAAAAGAATTTCTTTAAAGATAGTACATGAAGGAATATCACTAATTTTATAGGATAATAAGAAACTTGAATTTAGGGGAATTCTAGGAAGTTAGATTTAGTAAGTTCCTTGGTGCTAATAGGAATAAAACACTCTTTCTTGCTGTGCTCAAATGTAATGGAAATACTTAAGAGCAGAGTTCATTACAAACTAATTATACTTATAGGAGTTTTTCTCGTACAATTCTAGGTGCTTAATAAAATGTAATATACAAATTCTTTCGTACACGTTTACGGAAGAAAACTCGCTCGAAGTATCATGTACAATATGAAAGTGAAACATCGCGATTTCTTTATGTACAGCCAAAGATATTTACTTGCCTGAAATTTTTACAGATTTCTATATGTGAATATTCGTAGATGATGATATATATAATCTAATAATAATAGATATTATGATGATCTGAGTTAGGTTCATAATTATAAAATAATACAATAAAGTAAAATCGAGAAACTTTACCATAGCAATTCGTTCCTCTGATCATACTTGGAAAAGTTATCTATTTGTAACAGTGTTAAGACTGAGGTTTCAAAGAAAATGCAAAGCGATTTTATCCATATCATTATTTAACTTAAATAAAATACAAAATATACAAAATAATGTATAATTCCATTATCTAAAGAAATTCCTTATAGATTAAGAGAATCCTCAATTGTCTTATATAAATTTCGATTCATATATAGTTTACCTATCGAGTTTTACATCATAAACCTTTTAGTAATGATTGAAAATCCTTTTTAAAATATCACGTAAGTGTATGAAGAACAATCTACTAGGAAGCTGAAGAACTATCTTTTATTAATCATTTCTTTCCGATTTCTTTGCCTTCCTTGTTTACAACATAATTTAAACCTTCGAAGAAAATTATCTTCCTCACTTCTTCAGAATTCGGAAGACGTATACTAAATTGTTTGTTTATGCCTCTTAGTGGTTCCTGCATTAAAATATTATTAAGTGCCCGAGCACGTAAAATTGATTGTTGGTCCACTTTACAAGCTTGGAGTTCATCTTGAAAACCGATTAGACAGCCATCACACAAAAGTGACTTTTGTGGGTTTTCCGGGTACCAATCCTTTATGACCTTCCAAATACAGTCACCATCTGCATAAGTTGATGGTTAATAACACCACGCCAAGTCAATTGGAATATCGTCTGTAGAGGAGAAACTACCGAGGACTACTAATGAGTATGGGTTCGTTTCGTTCATTAGAAGAAAGAGAATTAACGGTAAGAATTTCACTCAGGACTATAGCTTCGTTTACTTGTTTTGTGAATGATAATCATAACTCATTGCAGAATTAGCAGGAAGTAATTATGTCCCTTGAAAATAGCATAGCTCAGGTAGTTTCATAATTTCAACACCAGTGACTTTCCTTATCTCGATGAGTGTCCTAAGATTAAAAGAAATATCTTTTTAATTTGCAAGTTAAGAATTGTTATTAGAAAATTTTTCTAAAATAAAGAAAGAAAATCATAGTTTGTAAAAAAAATTAATCTTAGAATAAAGAAGGAAATTTTCATTGAATAAAAATTTATCATACTTTATAAAACTTAATTTGAATCAAACTTGATACATATTAATACTACTTTTTGTAAGAATATTTTGAAAGAAGTTCGTAATAAAATAATAATCTGAAGTTTGTAAAAAATATTAACTTAAGAATAAGGAAGCAAATTTTCATTAGATTAAACATCCTCATACTTTATAAAATTAATTTCAATCAAACTTGATAAATATTCAGTATTACTTTTTTCTAAGATAATCTTTTGAAAGAACTTCGTAATAAAATAACAATCTCTAATTTGTAAGGAGAAAATATTGAAAAATTTATTATATGAAGTAGAAATATAAAATTTAAACTTGAAGAAGTAAAATTTCATTTAGTATTTCAAACGAAGAATATTTGTTAAACTTAAAGTTAATTTTAACAGAAAGCAAAAATCCGTATTAATTAAAGTAGAAAAATATAATTTTAACTTGCATAAGTAAACTTTCATTTAGAACTACATAAGAAAAAAGTTTCTGAACAAAGCTTCAATTTTGAAATAGAGAAAAATATGTTCTTTAAGTAAATTTTAATTTCTAACTTTTAAGGAAAAGATTTCGAACATTTATTATTTGAAGTAGAAACAATAAAATTGAAACTTGCGCAAGTAAAATTTTATCTATATCTTTATAAGGAAAAATGTTCTTTTACTTTTAAAAATATTTATAGTTGTTTAAGTAAAAATTACTTTGTAACTTTTAAGGAAAAGTCTCCGAGCATTTACTGTTTGAAGTAGAAAACTATATCTTGCATAAGCAAAATTTCATTTATAATTGTTAACTTTTAAAACATTATTTTAAACGATTTAATAAATGAAATAAAAAACTAAATTGTTCATCTTCTCTAATTAGATTTCTTTCTGAACGTTTTATGATTTTTGCATTATAATTCAGCTATTTAACTTTTAATAAAAACAATAATTTTAATAAGACTTTTGTTTGTATTGAAAAGGTGAGAACTCAAAATTTTTAAGTTGTGGAATAACTTGTTGAAATAAAATTATTTTTATTGAAAGAAAAATGAATATTATTTACTATTCTAATGAGATACAATAAAATTATGAAGTAGAAAAAAGTAAATAAAGTTCAGAATAAAATATGAAATTCTAAGTAGTGAAAAGTAAATATGTCCATTAAACAAATAAAAATAGACTTTAGAATAATGATGCATTTCTCATTAGAATAAAACTACTCACAGTTCCTCATTTAATCAATTCTTATCCTTGATTTGTAAATAGAATGTAAGTAGATACAACTTATAATAGAAACTGAGAATGTAGTGAATAACATTACATACCTTACCGCATACTTATTTAAGATTACACTTAACCTTAGAATCACTTTGCTTGCATTTACTCTTAATTTAATTTTAATAATGCTTAAAAATTACACTTACTAAGCTTCCAGTTAGAATTTTAAGTATAAGTCTGAAATTTTCGATCGATAAGTTCATAAAGACCATAACTAATTCAAATTATTAATATGACGCCATTCAATTTCAGCCTCAAGCTAGCAATTTTATGTTTCTCAGTTTCTGGCCGACTTCTTAATGTTCTACCCTATCCCGGCCTAAGACTACCCTTATCCTAAAGACCATAAATAAATACATTTCAAAAATATTCATAAAGACAAACAATTTATACAATACTTTGAGGCGTGTAAACGACAATATTGAGGTGTTTCTGATTTTTAGCAAGCAAATACCGGGATAGCATATTGTTCATTTTCCCGCAAGTAAGCAACGTAACAGTCAAGTTCATCTCAAAATAGTCAAGGAGGCCATTTTCTCTATACGGAGAAACAATATGTTTAAGTCGATGGTCCCATGTTTGAATCTTGTTACAGGCATAAATGTTTATAGATTTTCACCAGGGGGCAAATTCTGATGCACCTATATAAATAAAGTTTATCAAAATGTATATACTTTAGCCAAGCAAATAGTTAAACGCTTTCACGCATTAAGTTAGGGCTAGTGGTTTCGAACCTCGGCAGAGAAAGCATTGTTTCTTTTAGACTTCGAAATTTAATAGTTACTGAAATGAAGTAAGGAAATGCATAGTTTCCGTAAAGTGTATAAAGTGCGTCTTTAAAACAATTATTTGTTAACTATTTAGTGTTCAACGATGTCAAAGTAACAAACGATCTTCAGCAGAAGTATCAAAACAAAAATATTCAGCTCTAAAGTTCTGCTTTCACACAATACAGGCAAGTGTTCGAAACTGAAATGCTGAAAATGTGGCGGACTAAAAAGTAATCCGAACAAAAACACCAGAGGTGCAAAAAGTGGAGCCAATTTCTTTAGACCTAAAAAGGTGTGAAATGGAAGACGGATGAGCCAAGTTCCTTGGTGACAGCATGTAACAGGAACAAAGGAACTTGACGCGAGGTGGCAAGGTTCATGATCCTCAAGCTATAAGGGTGGTGGGGATCCTAAAACCCACTACGTCCACCGCCACCAACCTTAAGGCTGTTGCCAGCTCGCGCCAAGTTCCTTTGTTCCTGTTACATGCTGTCACCAAGGAACTTGGCTCATCCGTCTCCCATTTCACACCTTTTTAGGGCTAAAGAACTTGGCTCCACTTTTTGCACCTCTGGTGTTTTTGTTCGGATTTCACAGCTTTTTGTACGTGTATAATATATATACTCGCTCGCTCGGTCCCGTTTAGGTCCTCACCCCCCGTAGCTGGCTGCGCCCCCAACTTCGAGTTTTTGGGTACTTACGCCCCTTTATCGTAACCACTCTCCAGGACACTGTGCTTCCATGTGGCAGATTTTTTCCCATACCCACCACCCGTGGGAATGAAATATTTATTGAAACATAGGGAAGCTTTGCCATATTTATTGTAACCTACTTGTGATGATACACCTTTATAGCAAATTTGCTTCCTGCTGGCGGCCCTAAAATCCACCACCACCAACCCTAAGGCTCGAACATCACCTGATGTTTTGCACGGATTTCACAGCTTTTTATACGTGTATATATATACTAGGTTCGCCTCGCTGGGTGTGCTGCCCCAGAATTCCGTGTGCGCCCCAACTTCAAATTTTTAGGGTTACGCCCCCTTTATTGTGATCAGACTTTCTGGGGACAGCGCCCCATGCTGTGCAGACCTTTTCCCATATCGCCTCGGGGGCTGCACGCTCATAGCGGTGGTTTGATCCATTTATTGAAACATTTTCGTGATGGTACACCTTCATACCAAATTTCGTTTCTCTAGCTTCAGTGGTTTGGAAAATGGTATTTGGGCGGCTATGTT
>JAGDQP010001393.1:0-14192 GCA_022664845.1 Lepisma saccharinum | reverse complement strand
CCCAACTTCAAATTTTAGGGCTACGCCCCTTTATTGTAATCAGACTTCCTGGGGGCAGCGCCCCATGCTGTGCAGACTTTTCCCATATCGCCTCGGGGGCTGCACGCTCATAGCGGTGGTTTGATCAATTTATTGAAATATTTTCGTGATGGTACACCTTCATACCAAATTTCGTTTCTCTAGCTTCAATGGTTTGGAAAATGGTATTTGGGCGGCTAAGTTGAATTAAAGAAAGAGATTTTTAAACATTTTTCTTACATTGCTGTTACCTACTTGTGATGGTACACCTTCATACCAAATTTCGTTTCTATAGCTCGAATGGTGAGGAAAAAGTTTTTGTGCGGCCATTTTGATCCAAGTTAACAACTTTTTCAAAAATGTAAATTATTCCTAAACTGCTCTTGTTAATACACCTTTATGCCAAATTTCGTATCTCTAGTTCAAACGGTCTGGAAAATGGATTATGAAGTCAGCCATTTTGGATTCAAAATTATGTCTTTGCAGATATTTTGTAATCTACTAGTGATGATATACCGTCATACTTCGAAATTTCATATTCCAATCGTTAATATATTTTTTCTTACAGAACCTCAAAATCGCTGATTTCGCAATAAACTCTTGTTCCTGTATAGCATGCTGACGTTTTGTGACACGCGGAACTCGGCTGCATGCACTGCCGTACGTGTTGATACTCCCCTCGATTCGCTCGCGTCGCTGCGCCAAGAATCCCACGGCAGGCCGCGCATCGAACTTGAGGAGTTTGGAGGAACTGCGTCTTTTTATCACAACCAGAATCTGCAGTGCACTGCGCCACATGATGCAGATATTCCCTCATACTCCAGAGCGCTACGTCCGAATGGGGAAACTTCCACATTCTGCCTGTATAACATGCTCCTGGCAGTGCTAACGTTTGTGACGAGTAAAACTTGGTGGGACACGCAGGAGTATTGGAAGTTGGCGCGAGGAGCTAGGCTCATCCATATTCCATTTCACCACTTTTTAAGGTTGAAGGAGTTGACTGGACATTTTGCACCTCTGGTGCTTTTGCTCGTATTTCGCAGCTTTTTACATTTGTGTAATTTATATGCTCGCTTCGCCTCATTGGGGCGCTGTCCCCAGAATTCCAAGATGGCCTCGCTGGGGCGCACCCCTTTATCGCAATCAGGCTCCCGCTGGGAACTGCACTTTAGTAGGGGAAACGAGCCGAATTTATTCTAACCTACTTGTAATGGTACACCTTCATACCAAATTTCGTTTCTCTAGCTTCAGTCATTATAAAGTGGGGCTTAGGCAGGCATTTTGGATAAAAGATGGACACATTTTTAACGTTTTCTTATATTTTCGTGACATACTCGTGATGATACACTGTCATACCAAATTTCATTTCTCTATCTCGATGTGAAAAATGGTATTTCAGCTGCCATTTTGAATCAAAGATGGTGACTTTTTTAAAACGTTGTTATGTTTTCCTAAACTATTCTTGATAATACATCATTATGTCAAATTTCGTATCTCTGGCTCAAGCAGTGTGGAAAATGGATTTATGACGTCCGCCATTTTGAATCCAAGATGGCGTCTTTAGAGATATTTTGTAATATTTTCATAATCTACTAATAATGTTGTACTGTCAAACTAAATTTCGTTATTCTAGCGGCAGCCGTTTACGCTGTGTATTCTTTAAAATTTTAGGGTTGGCGGCCATTTTGAATCCAAAATGGCGACTTTCTCAAAATTCTAAAAAGTTTTCTTAATTTGCTATCAATGATGTAGTTTCATACCAAATTTCACTGTTCTATCTTTAGTCGTTTAGGCTGTGTATTCTTTGAAATTTTAGGTTTGGCGGCCATTTTGAATCCGAGATGGCGACCTTTTCAAAATGTCGGAATTTTTCCTTTATCTACTTATCATCCTCTACCTTCATACCAAATTTCATGTTTCTAGCTTACTCCAAACACCCTAAACAATATGATGAGTGAGTGAGTCAGTCAGTGAGTGAGTGAGAGAGTGAGTGAGTCAGTTAGCCTAAAATGTGCAATTTCAGGGGTCCACAACTAGAACATAGTTTGAGATACGAATATGAAATTTTGTACATCTGCACACATTTACCCTATCTCCTTAACGGCAAAAGCTCATATTCCTATCTTTAACATCTTTTTTTTACGGGGCCCCCAAATCGTCGATTTTGCCATAAACTCTTGTTCCTGTATAACATGCTTCTGGCAGTGCTGACGTTTTCTGACGTGAAGAACTTGGCTCATGCACTGCCGTCCATGTTGATATTCCATTTCCAAAGAAGGCTTTATATTGTAGTGCGCCGCCGTGAGCACAACAATCAAAGCAGAAAAAGTCAAATAGAACAAATATCTACAGGATGCATCAAAAACTCATGCAACATACGCGGCCGAAATCGCATACTCAGTGGAGGACAAAAGGAAAGGAAAACAACTCAATGTCATAGTAAATAATTCTCATCACTCATGTATAGCGATCTCAAATTAGACTTCACTGAAACGCATGAGGATATCTACCAAATAATCTAGATATACATAATTAAAATTGATCGCTAATAAAACAACTAATATAGGTGTTGATAAGATAGAAGACATTTTTATAGTTTCGACCAAAGGAAAAGAATTAAACTTAACTTGATTATATCAAGGTATTAGCGACCGTAAAACTCAATTACAAATAATGAGAACAAGCACAGCACAGAGTTTGCACAATGAATAAGTATAATCCTTCATTCCATATCTCAGTCCAACTCTAAAATTGTACTCATTAAGAACTCAAGTAACTCCTACAGGGTAAATAATAATAATATACCTCAAGTTGAAGAAATTCTCTACCAACTGGAGCCACCCTGTAACTCCAAATATAAACAATTATCACTAATGCTAAAGTACTTAACTAGTACTCAGACCTTCCAAGAAAAATCTAATCTAAGCAAATCTACACAATCTAATCTGCTTATATTACTGAAACAATAAACGAAGCAATGCATACTGATTGTTCTGAGATCACTGATTACATTGATATACTAAGTCAAAAAAGGAAAAAAGAAAACGTGCAAAAATTATTCGTTAAATCTCATATTGCTCATGCTAAATATTATCTGTACCAGATATTATTGGAAATCTAATCAAGTTATCTTTTTTCGTAAAACTTTAATATTTAAAAACTACATTGTATCTAAGAAATATGAAGTAACTTAATCTTTTGCTGAAATTCAATCTCATATCAACACTATAAGATAAAACAAAGTTTATCAAAAACTACTTCTATTTTATTATTATAATTTATAATATAGAAATCATCATTAACAACGTGGTATCTTTAGAACAATTTTTATTTAAACAAACGTAGATATCAAACTATAATTGTATTATTTCAAGCAGACAGTACATAATTAAGAAGTATCAGCTGCTCAGGAAGAGCTACGTTAATGGACTTTAGTTGTACTCGAAGAAATCAACAAGAAAAATGAAGAACAATGTTATTGAATTTTACATATTAGGCTCAAAAAGAAGAGGTTAAGCTAATTATTTTTTTATCTTCAGTTATTATAAAATTTCGATGAAACCAATTCAGTTGTCACAATCTGGTCAGTTAACACAAACTAATAATATTAGATTATTAAGCGATTACGATATTATTAGCATAAGCTTAATCAATCAAATTACAATAGGTAGTGACATTAACAAACATAATCGAACTTTGAATGAAGCCTTTTCAAATCATCGTAATGGAATGTTGATATTTTATCTTTTGAGTATAAGCATTTACACAGAAGCCGAACATGATAGAAATTTGTAGAACCCTTCGACTATGTTGGATGAATCAAGTTGCATAATAAAAGTGACCTAACTTAATAATAATAATAATAAATAAGTACCAAGCTACGTGGTGAGAACGGCTGATAAAACACGATTCATGAATTTTAAGTAAAATTCGATTTAACGGAAAAAGGACTGAGAATTTCGAAAAGGGTTGAGGGAATCAGATTAGGTTATCGTCCCAAACATATTCGGCGGAATAGCTGATGTCTTCCTGTTAATACTTCATTAGACATTATAATAATTTCAAGCATATTGTTAAAGGTGAAATTGACCATGATAATGATTATCAAAGGGCACAAAATATACTTAAAACCACAAATTTCATTGATAAGCTGCCTCGCTTTCACTTATAGGAAAAACATATCAATACGCAATGACTAGGAAGTTATTGAATTAACAATTTTCTGCTAAATAAAACTTGCCTGACATCTTGGGACTAATCAAGAACAAGAAATAACATTCCAGGAAGATTAGCTGAGAGTCCAGTAAATATTTTATACCAACACAATATATCAAATTCCCGACCTATTCCCGGAAACGTTCATGTCCCAAAATCACTACTAAAACAACTAAAACGAAACAAATATCTCATTTAATATAATTATCTGGCAGCCAATCGCAGAAAAGAGTACTTATCATGTAGGCATCCTACGATTTAAAAAAAAGAGTAATAAATTCCAAGTAGAACATGCTAATACGTCACCACAACTAACTTTATTTATTATAATAATGTAGGGTGCATCAACAGTCACTACAATATATAATAGAAACAACACGCCTAGATTTTTCTAGAACATCTAACAAAGATTATTTTAAAATTCTGAACAGTTACTTTCAAACACTCATCAAAATACAAATCCGTTGAAAATAGCACACAGCTGCTGGAACCCCCCTTTTATTTCAGTAACGAATCAGTCAACTAATTTCTATGGGTTTTACTTTCAATACGACAATTCTCTGTAGGTTTAATTTCACGTCTCTATTTAACAAATCTCTGTTAAATTTCCATTACCCCGACAGAAATCTCTTCAAAAGTAGCTATCACTTAACTGAACAAAGTTCCGTCTTCTGACATATAAAAAATCAATTTTCATACCCACTTATTCTGTCCATCCACTTTCAACCATATATCCAACAAAAGTAATTTATCAAAGCCTATAACAAGCCTGTCTTCAAAAATAATTAGTTCCGGAAGTTCCGTTAGGTCTAATAAATTAGAAAAGCAAAGTGTCTGCTTAAATGGCCACTTTCAAATACCATTGATAACAAAAGCGCTTGCGTTCATCTGCTTCTATCAATTATCCCAAAATCAACAAAGGCAAAAATATGACGACTACAAGCGACAAAAGTTTTTACTGTCAATCTCTCAAGAGATTTCAACCTGAAGCTCCCTTCTTTCAGTGCAATATCCTTTTCAATGTTTGACAACCAATACAAATCGTTTTCCTCTACACGTTCCGTTATTAAGCAAAATTCAGCAGCATTATTCAGTTACGGCAAGAAACTTCTTTTCGCAAAAAAAAAAAAAAAAAAAAATGTCTGTAAACAGACCAGGTAATACTAAGTTCTTTTCACAACACTTGTCTGACATCCATTTTGTATTTCATTCTCTGTTAAAAACAATTATAGAATGCCATACACCTTCAAACTATTTATACAAAGAAAGTATTCGTTAACCTCGGCTCTTACATTGATCCCCGCGGTAAAAGCAGCGAATGGACTAATAGAAAATTTCACTTGTTAATCTGTCCAGCGTTCCTCGAGTCAACCTGAACTCAGCGTCGGAGGGGGGGGGGGGACAATTATTGTAGTTTATGCGTTAGTAAATATCAATTACTATTTTCTTCAATACGTTAGCAAACTTTCCATTTAATATATAGTGTAGTTTATTTATTAGTAAAGCAGGTTCTTCGCTGATAAATGTCAATTATAGTAATTTCTCTTAAATACACGCTAACAAATCATAGTTCAATGTACATACTGCAATATGTAAAGGCTCCCGGAATAGCCCGGACTCTCAAAAATATCCTAAAGAATTCCGGAAAAAATAAATATTTTTTCACCTGATAAAAGATTTTAAAATTAATAAATTTAAGTTCCCTAAAGCCTTCTACAGTTCCGGGACTCCGAAAAATAATAAAAATTAAGTATATCCGGTTCTATCCACACAAAGCCTACCAAAATGATAGGAGAGGTCCCTCCTACTCCAAAGAGCACCCTCAAAGACTCTCAGTCTCCAGAAAGCACCGAAAATGTCAAATTTTCAAAATTTTAACAGCTGCCATGTTTGAAACAAACTTGATACTTTACTACTATGTAGTGATCACAAAGATCTTTAAGAGTCCATGTATTCTTTGAGTGTATAAAATCAGTTAGATATCAAAACTGAATGTAGTTCTTTTTGAATAAACTGAATTTTGAGTCTTTATAGGCCTATAATTAGGAAGCTTATTATATTGAATAATACCACTGTATTTGCTTCCCTTTTCATTCATGGTAGTCCGATGATCCACTGTAGAGAACTTCTGTTTATTTCTAGTACAATAATCGCGTTGGTCTTCTATACAATTAAGTATACCTTCAAGGTGTTCCTTTTTAAACAAATACAAGTAAATTGAAAATATACAAGCAAGGTAATTGAAGTATAGAGTCTTTTAAAGATTGGCTTACAATGATCTTTTGGCTTAGCGTGTGGCATGATACTAGTGACTTGTTTTTGTATTGATTCTAGTGGATAAATATCGATATATATATATATATATATATATATATATATATATATATATATATATTTATGTAACCTAGAATGTTTTGTTTTCTTGCTTCCTCAGATACCAATATCACTGACGTCCATGAGTCAGGTAATATATAGGCAGGTAGGAGGAGATGATGCACACAATTCTTCCTTGTTGACGATCATAACATCTTTAGGCTATAATCATTCACTCTATCCTATGTTTTTAATCAATTTAATTCGAACACAAATCTAGATCGATATTGAAAAGGGTTTCATTATTGAAATGTAATCGCCAATACACGTGCGAAAAAGAAACACATTTTCTATATTTATGATGCATCTAGATGAACGTAAATCATCGTTAATTTTAGCGACGTTCATTGTATCTAACCGCGAGCACATAACTACCGTCCCACCAGTAGCAAAGCGTGGGGATAGACAGAGTAGACAGCGTCTACCCACTTTTTTAAAAACACATTATTTATTATTTTGTTTTTACTGATAATAAGCTTTAATTTGATTTAGCCCTTTATCACTGACATAGCAGCTAGTTTCATCTTATAATACATTCTGTTATATGTTTGCAATAAAGCAAATAACATTATACAACAATAATAATCTAAAACATTGCAAACGCTTCTGCTGGCTCAAAAATGGCGTATTAGGTTGTTCGCGCTGTACTAGGGGCTCTGGTTGGACTGCGATCGGAGGTAGCTGACAGTAACAACATACGCACCAAGCAAGAGAAGAGGACTTTTTTTTTCGAGCTCTCTTACTGTGAATACATACCAGTTTGGTGTTCTTGGCGAATTGTAATACAAGTGCTGTAGTACTTAGTGCTTAAGTAGCGAAGCTTATTGAATCTCCTTGGGTGAGTTAGTTCCAATTTTTCTTCTATCCTAGATTTATTTTTATTTTTTTGTACTTGTGTCCGTGTTCTCGGACTTTGCCATCATGGTCGACTCGCTGTCGGTCGGCGAACCTCCACCACATGATGGCGACGTAGACATGATCGACACACCTTCTACAACTCCTGCATCCATCATTTCACCAAATGAATCTACATCTTTGGAAACTTCAGCTAGTGGAACACTTTGTTCTTCCGCTCTAAATTCTTCTTCTACACCCGACATGCTGTCGACTTCCCCCATTTCGTACAAATATCTCCCTATCCATGTATCACCTTACATTGTACATTTAACTGCTCCTGAAACTATTACTAAGATCCATCCCATGTCACTGGGTAAACTCTTGTTTAATGCCGCCATTCCTGGCCTTGCAGATGTGAAAATTGTTGGTCGCACATTGATCAAACTTATCTTCAATACTGGCAACGAGGCTAATGATTTCCTCCTACATCCCATCCTTCAACAAAATTCCTGGAAAGCCTACATCCCTTCTTACACCGTAACCCGTCAGGGTATCATCGATCGGGTTGATCCAGAACTTTCACCGGAAGATATTATGCGCGATCTTCGGAGTTCTGTTCCTGTCTTACATGTTCGTCGGATTTCACGTACAGATCGTACTACAACTCCTCCTCAACTCGTAGCTACTCCTAAAGTAGTTCTTACATTCTCAGGTCAATTTCTTCCTCCGAACGTCAAGATGTATTTCTTCAATTTACCAGTAGAAACTTACATTCCTCAACCCAAGCTGTGCAATAATTGTTAGTATTATGGCCATCGTAAAACTACCTGCAAAGGCAAACGCCGATGCCAAAAATGTGGTTCCGAACATGAAACAGCTACTTGTACTTCCGCACCCATTTGTCTTGCTTGTGACGACACTCACAAAATTGGCTTCTCAAAGTGTCCTGTCCATATTCAACAGTTAGAAATTTCTACCTATTCTGCTGTCCATCACACTTCCTACAATGAAGCTCGTCGAGCGATCCAACTCTTAACACCGGCTGAACATCAACAATTTGAGAATACACGTAAGGCTACTCGCACTTTCACTTCTTATCTTGCTAAATTACTAACACCTAAACGTAAAGCTTCTTCACCTTCTCGTCCTGTTGTCCAAGACGATGACATACAACATTTAGCTTTACTACATCCTGCACCTTTCCATATTTCTCATAACACTGGCAATCCCATTCGTTCACGTACACAGCATTCTCGTCCATTTTCTCGCGCTGAACTCTCTTCTTTGCCCTCTTCTCTACAAGTCTCTCGCCTTCCTTCTCCAGATACTGGGCCTCCTGAACGTAAAACCCCTCGTCGCCAACCGACTTTAGTTTCCACTCCCTGCTGGGAATCTTCTTTATCTCAACCTCTTTCACCTCTTCTCAAAACTCGTCAAACTAATGCCGCAGGAGCTGCACCTGACCTCCCACTTACATCTCCCACCAGAGTATCTCCTCATGCCTTTACTTTTTCAACTAGTGACCCTACTCCTCCTTCTTCAACTCGTCACATACGTACACTCAAGGCATATCGACAACATCTCTCTAATAAATTTTTATCTCTCCTTCATCATGTCCCCTCTAATCCCGACGACACTTCTTTCAATATTGACCGCTTCTATGAACTTCACTTAAGTGATATCATTACCGAATTATATGCATTTATCGAAAATAAACCATGGGAAAACCCCGCTATGTAATATTACAATGGAATGTACGTAGTTTTCAGAGCAACCTCTCTTATTTACGTCTTCTTTGTACTCGATATCACCCTCACATAGTCTTATTGCAAGAAACCTGGTGTCACATGCAAACTTCGTTTTCCTTTCCCGGCTATCGCTAGCTTTTTCAGAACCGGGATGATCATTATGGCGGTGTGGCTATTGGTATTCAAAACTCCCTTTCTTTTCAAATTTCTCCACAACCTGGTTATATGAATTCCCCTTTAATTCAATCATTACACATCCATTTCTCTGATCTTACAGTCCGCACGGCATACACTCCCTCGCAAGCGCAAGTTCCTTTCACATTCTGGCAAGAACTATTTTCCTCCTCTTCTACCCCCACTCTTATCGGCGGTGATTTTGACAGCTCTCATACTTTATGGGGTTACTCCCATAACAATACCCGTGGTAACCATCTTGTTGCCGCGCTGCAGACCTCCTCCTATCTTCTACTTAATGATGGCTCCTCCACCCGGCTTGCCACATATCCGTGTACCTTTAGTGCTCCAGATTTAACTTTTATATCAAAGTCTTTATATGCTTTCACTAACTGGTATGTCCTTCCTCCGATCTTTGGCAGTGATCACTCCCCTTTGCTCATAACACTTCACACATCCTTCTCCGCACCTTCTTCTGCTACTGTTCATCCACCGCGGATTTTCCTCCCCCGCACTTATCACATTTCTTCTTATCAAAATTACATAAATACCCATCTTCCTCCAACCCCATCTTACAATATCCACACCGATCTACTCCTATTAATGGACACAATCAAATCCGCTAGTCGTATTGCCTCTCCCCCTTTGCCCCGCCCACATGTGCGACACCTACCAAAACCACCCTGGTGGGATCAGTCTTGTCAGCAGCATGCCAACCACTATAGCAAAGCTTACTATCAATATCGGAAGCACCTTACTCTCGCACATTATTTAGAATTGAAACAACTTCAGACACAAAATCGTCGCTGGTATCGAGACAAGAAACGTCAATGTTGGTCTGATTATTTAAGTTCCTTAACTTACCCGACTACAATGACCCCTATCTGGAAATTTGCCAAACGTATTATTCACCCCTGTGCCTCCTGTTCCACTTCCACTGATACTGATCTTAACGCTGACTGGGTCCAACAATTTCACACTACCCTAACGCCTCCAACAGCTTGTTCTCATTATTCTACCTCCCTCTTCAATCTTACTTTTATTTCTGATCCGCATTTTTCTTCTCCTTTTTCTCTTCATGAACTACATCTCGCTCTAAATCATAGACCTTCCACCAGTCCAGGCCCTGATGGTATTCTTTATCAACATTTACAACACTTACCGGATAAAGGAAAACATCTTCTCTTACTACTTTATAATCACATACTTACAGAAGGTCATATCCCTCCCATGTGGAAGGAATATCTTGTTATTCCCATTCTAAAACCAAAGAACCCCCCTGGTATCAGTTCTAGATACCGCTCTATTGTTATGGCATCATGCCTATTTAAACTTTTTGAACGGTTAGTTCTCCAATGCTTACTTTGGTGGATTGAGCATCGTCGTATCTTCCCTCCTTTCCAAGCAGCCTTTCGTAAAGCCAAATCTACCCTCGATTGTCTTAGTATTTTTTAAATATATATTTGGAATGCTATTCTTCAGCGCAAATATGCTTTTGCAGTATCTGCTGACATTTCTAAAGCATTTGATAGTCTATCCATACAATTTCTTCTTAACGTATTGCATGGTATAGGACTTCCAACCTCATTTCTTTTACTGGTCCATAATATGCTTATTAATCGTAAATTGGCGATCACACTAAATAACCGCACCACACCTTATCGTCTCACCTCCCATGCCCTTTCACAAGGGAACGTATTAAGCCCTATTCTTTTTAATCTTGCCCTCCGTTCCTTATATTATAAACTTGTTCCACATGTGCGGATCCTCCTCTTCGCCGATGATCTTCTTTTTTATTGTGTAACTGATGATCCAGCCATTACACAGCACCAGTTACAAACAGCCCTTTGCATTCTTGAAACTTGGGGCTATGAATCTGGTTTGTTTTTGAATCCACTTAAAACCCATAGTATCACTTTTGGCAAGAAACGACACTTACCTACTCCCCCCCTCACCTATCTTCAAACTGCTATTACCCCTGTACACCACCTTAAATATCTCGGTCTCCATTTGGATAACCGCCGTACATGGCAAAATCAGCTTCACGCATTTACCTCGTTTCATACCTCCTTCCAACATTTCTTAAAATATATTTCTGGCAAAAAGTGGGGAATGTCTGCTTCCAACTTGCGTCTTCTTTACATTCAATTGTACCAAGCTAAATTATTATATGGTTCTCCCATCCTCCCCTATCAATCCCCACAACTCACGAACAAATTAGAATCCCTCCAATATCGAACATTATGTAAAATGTTTCGACTGCTCCCTAACCCCCCCTAAACTTGCTGTGTTTACTGAACTTAACATCTTACCTTTCTCCTCTGCAAATTATAAAACCAGTCTTTTTTTTTCATTAAAACCTATCGGTGGTCTAATAATCCCATTCTTCCGAAACTCAAATACTTATCTGAATTATCACGCCATCGCCCTAACTCTCGCTACGTCTCTCATCTCCCTTGTTTACTGAAGAGTTTTCAAACAATAACTCGCCTTTCTCCCAACATCCATCGCTTTCCCACACTTCCGATATACTTACTTCCTTATCAGGGTGTCATTTTCCAATCTTCCATTCACTGGCCCCCGTTCCCTGCCAAAAATATCCGTTCTGCTATTCCTTCCATTAGTAAATATTTATTCTTAGACTTTATTAATTCCCATTTTCCTACTACCTTGCAGGTGTATACGGACGCCTCTAAATATCCTGCTGGCAATGCTGGGGCAGCTGTTTATATTCCTGACTATAACTACCGTCAGATATACTCTTTACCGGTAAGTTCTACTGTTTTCAATGGCGAGAGTTTTGCTATCCGGCAAGCTATCCTTTATCTACTCCAACACAATATTTCTTGTGCCTGTATTATCACGGATAGCGCAAGCGTGCTTCAAGCGCTTGCCTCTGATCCTTGGCGCCTCAACCCGGATTGGTTTATTCTTAATATTAAACAACTTTTGTACAAAGCAACAACCTTGAACTTTGAATACCATCTCATCTTTACTGTAGCTCACCACGGTATTCTGGGAAATGAAGTTGCCAATGATCTTGCGCAACTAGAAGCGCAACAACAAACCTATTTACATATTCCCTTACCTGTCCGAAGTTATTTCTCTTCTCTTAAAACTATTCTGCTTCAACATCACAAAACTAAATGGTCTGCATATATTAAATCTACATATACATTCTATTCTAGTATCCAACCCACGTATCCGGCTCCCGATTATTGGCGCTCTTGGCCCCTCACCCGTACTGACACTGTCTGGTTTCTTCGCACCCGCCTCAATAACTTACTTACCCCCAAACGTAAATTCCACTATCGTCTCCAACCTTCTCCTTCTTGTGCCTGTGGAGCTCCGATTGGGGATACTGAACACATTATTTGGCAATGTCTTCGTTTTTCCCACAGTCGCTCCTCTCTTTTCCAGACATTATATAGTATTTATGGTTACGGCCCATATAATCTCGTTCAATTAGCCACTTCCAATCATTGGCCACTCTGGAGAATCTATTTACAATTCTTACATTTCAACCGTGCTGATTTATAAACTTACTGATACTTCCTTCATAACCTGTCTCAAACCCTACTTATGTTCTATATTTGTACATCCTCAACAACATAAACATCCTCAACAACACAAACAAACAAACACAAACAATGCTTCTTTTCCTATTTATTTATTCATTTTTACCTGCTTTCTGTTCACCTCTGCTTCTCATCCTTTATTTTTAACCTCCTCCGTCCTCCCAGAAAAAGAAATCGACACAATCCTTGTATTGTTCGTGTCCGTGTCTACCGTTTTCCCTCAATCGTTGCACAGTTAAACTTTACTTACTCCAAATATCCCAATTGTACACAATGTGTAAAGGGTATCAAAACACGCTCCGACTTTCATTCAGGTTTCCTTCACTTCCCTAATTCTTTTCTCTTTCCCACTACATCGTTGTCTGAAGATCTCTCTATCGTCGTTTACTTACAAATTAACCATCAACATCTTTTTTCACTTACTCACCCCCACCGTCCACATTCTCAATCTCAATAAGCTTCACTTTTTTTTTCTACGCTATTTCCTATACACCAATGTCGGTTTTTTTTATATTATTATATTTAACTTTCCGCCCGACTACTAATATTCTCCATCTCACATTGTAAGAGCGGCTCTACTAGTTCTGACACTAAAGCCCGTGCGTACCGCAAGGTGCGCGTCTTGAAGTTGAAGCAAGAGAAGCTTGAACTCTAGACATTCTTCCAAGTGTCTCTCTTGGCTTCTGCTTTCGATCTGGGTCCTGTAGTGACACTCACACACACACACACACACACACAGAGATTTTTTTTTATTTGGGGACCCGCATTCCACCCCTGCCTCTTTGCATCCATTGCACAAGACAAGTTGTGCACTTTCTGGGACGTGCATCACGAGCAGATATTCGCTCTCCTTGCCTTGGGGCAGGCATGTCCCTAGAGATTCTTGGATTGCCGGAGTTCCGGCATTCCAAAAAGCTCCTGTGTTCCATCAGTCTGAGACTTCTGGGGTTGCGGGACGGGCTTTTGCCAGGCGTCCAGAATGTTCTCCTGGCCTCAATATCATAAGTGGACCTTTTGCATGGGGGGGAACCCTTTCTACTTATATCCCATTTATTTAGAAAAAGAACAAAGAAACAAAGTACATAACATTTAAGGAGTCAAACAAGGGGACAAGGACAGGACAAAGACAAAACAGGACAACACATAACTTGAGCTGCTTCTTCGTATGGCTTCTTCTTCTTATTCCTGTAACAAGATAAAAAAAAATAGCAAACATAGGATTAGGTGCGCGTGGATGCGTTGGTAAATC
>JAGDQP010001392.1:13627-124143 GCA_022664845.1 Lepisma saccharinum | reverse complement strand
TGCAACCTAACACACGGCACAGTTAAATGCATTATACAAATGAATGTTTAATTCAACATTCAATAGATTTATTCGAACTGTTGAATGTAACATTAAGAGAAGTAGAGAATGCAATAAAGAAATTAAAACCAAAAAAATCAATCGGACCAGACCACGTAGCTCCCTATGTCATGAATTTCTCCTGCAGTTTATTTTTAACTTATCAAATAAAGCGACAACATTTCCAGATAAATGGAAGGAAGCTGTTGTTTGTCCAGTTCCAAAATAAGATTCTAAAATGAAGTAAGTAACTATAGATCTATCTCAATACTGTTTTCCTTTGCTAAAGTGTTCGACCCATACTTACAATAGAATAATTAATCATGTTCGAAGTGATTTTCAGCATTTCAGCAAGATTTTCTGACTAACAGATCAACATACTCAATTTCGCTGTAATTACTGATTACATAGCATCAGGTTTAGAAAAAGTTGCACAAATTGATGTTATCTACACTGACCTAGCAAAAGCCTTTGATACTGTAGATCATGATATCATGTTGCGTAAGCACAGCAACTTTAACTTTAGAGAACCTTTATTAACGTTCATAGCTTCATACTTTAAAAAATCGTAAACGTTTTATTCTTTATAAAGAATTTATTTCCAGGCAACACGAAGTTCGATCAAGTGTTCCGCAAGGATCAAAGGAGTACTGCGTATACGGGCCGTTGTCTGGCCCTCAACAGATTCTAATGAAAATTTGTATTTTATAACAAGACCATATGAGAGCTCCAATAAGCCAAATCCTATGTGCATATGAAAAGCGCGTCCAAAAGTGGCCACTTCCGGATTCTAATTTTTATAGTATTGTTGAAAATAAATTGTGATAACTCAAAAATGGCGTAAACTATCAAATTCAAATTTCGTATGGTAAGTGCTAATATAATGAGCATGTTAAAGTGTAAACCTTCAACCACTTAGGAGACACAAATTAGTTTTCTTATGTAAACGTTCAATTTTACTTATAAAAATTCACTTTTCCCACGAAACTCTTTATTCTTTAACCATCAGCCCCCAGTAGTTACAAAACGATACTTTGCTCAAATACTTGAAAGATTGACTTGTCAGGATTCTAATTTTTACAGTGTTGTTCTAAATAAATTGTAATATCTCAAGAATGGCGTAAGCTATCAAATTAAAATTTTGTATGGCAAGTAGTAATGTAATGAGTATGTTGCAGTGTAAACCGAGATATCATATCTTCAACCGCTTAGGAGATACAAATTAGTATTGTATTTTTATGCAAACGTTCAATTTTACTTACAAAAGATGCACTTTCCCCAGGAAACTCTGTATTGTTTAACCATCAGCCCCCCACTAGTTACACAACGATACGTCGCTCAAATAATCTTCATGTAATTTGGAAGAACATATTCAAAAATCATTTTGTAACTAATGGGGGCTGGTGGTTAAAAGAAACATTTTATACTCTAAAGATAAGTATCTCACGTCGAAGTATGTTTGAAATTCAGCTAAATAAACTACCATAACCTGACCACATATTGTGTAACAGGTACGGATATTATGAACATATCACAATAAAAAAATCCAGTTGATAACAGCAGCCGTGCTTGAAATAAAAAATATTTGCTGGTTATCTCGCTGACTCTAGGAACACGGAACACATGCTTAAAAACTGCACCAAAGAAATACGAGCATGGTCTCAAGATAAATACATTTTCTCGTCGACAGAGGCTTCCAGGATTCACTCCATCTTCTATCTGACTTAGGTTTCCAATCAGTTTCGAATTGTATTGAACTGAATTGAATTTTATCTATGGCCTTTAGGCATCTAAGGCTCAGGCCGTTATTAGGGAGAGGATAAAATTCGGGAAGGTGTCGGTCAGGACATATGTTGAAGGTACCATCCTGGCATTTGCTTGGTGTGACTGGAAAGCCATTGAAAAATAAAACTCAGTTGACCGCTGGGATCAAACCCACGACCTCCCTAATGCTTTGCAAATGCTCCTTCTGCTTGGAAACCTAAGTAAGATAGAAGTGGAGTGAATCCTGGAAACCTCTGTCGACGGCGACATAATTTAGCGTCCGTGTTCCTAGAATCAGCAAGATAAGCAGCTGAAGTTTTCTATTTCAAACACGGCTGAAGTTATCAACTATAAATTTTTATTGTAATACGTTCATAATATCAGTACTTATCCCACAATATGTTGTTTATTTATGGTAGTTTTTTAGCTGAATTTGAAACATATACTTCGACGTGAGATACTTATCTTTAGAGTATAAAGTGGTTTTCTAACAACCAGCCCCCATCAGTTACAAAATGATTTTTTGAATATGTTCTACATTACATGAAGATTATTTTAGCGACGCGACGTATCGTTGCGTAACTATTAGGTGCTCATTGTTAAACAATACAGAGTTTCCTGGGGAAAGTGCATCTTTTGAAAGTAAAATTGAACTTTTACATAAAAATACCAAAGCAGTTTAAGATATGGTCTTTAGGTTTACACTATAAAATGCGCATTAAATTACTACTTGCCATACGAAATTTGGAATTGATATCTTACGCCATAATTGAGATACCACAATTTATTTTGAACAACACAATAAAAATTAGAATCCTGAAGCACCTATCTATAGAGTATAAAATGTTTCTTTTAACCATCAGCTCCCTTCAGTTACAAATTGATTTTTGAATATGTTCTTCTACATTGCATGAAGATTATTTGAACGACGTATCGTTGTGTAACTAGTAGGGGCTGATGGTTAAACAATACAGAGTTTCCTGGGAGAAGTGCATTTTTTTATAATTAAAATTGAACGTTTCCGTAAGAAAACTAATTTGTATCTCCAAAGCAGTTAAAGATATGCAGCCGTATTCAGAGACGTTTTTTGGAGCGACTAACGCTGTACTAGCGAGTGACTAACCGCTGACCAGTCGAAGTAGTATTCAGAATCGTTTTTTGTGCGCTAGTAGCGCCTAAAGTTAGTTCCGTTACGTACTAGTCGCGTAATTAAACAGGGTGAAGGCCTAGTTTTGCGTTGTACTAATGACCTAAGTAGAAGTGGTGTACAATACTATGAATTTTCTCGGCTTCTGATTGGTTGAGAGGTTTCTGGTATGATAGCCCAGAAGGCTGTTACCGTCCCCCTCCCTTACCTGCTAACGGGAGTCTATTGAAAATTAATTTGGAAACTTAACCGAAGGTTATTCGGGAATATCGTACATGGAGAAGTTTAGGTTTGATTAGTATTTTAACGAAAGTGTAATAATTATTGAATAAATCTAATATTTTTAAATTTATCGCATCTTGTTGTTTGTTGGCTTTGCGTCATTGGCCAGCGCGCAACCAATGATAGGACCTATCGCCCGCATTGCCCGTCACCGCCGCCGCCAAAACCCCGGTATAAAGCGACGATTGCGAAAACTGTAGAACTCTACGTGGAAGATTACATTTAATGTAGTATATGAATTTTTATTGAAGAATTAGATTTATTTGAAGGTGGGTTTCATTATATTATTTTGACGGAGAATGGTCTTACATTCGCCGTCATCGCAAAGCAGACGGCTGATGTGTCTTACACATAGAAGATCCAGTGCTGAACTAATTTTACTGCTATATATTTTGATGTATGGGGTCACGATTTGCGCATACGCAGAATTGTTTGCTTGAAACGAGTCGAGGCGAAGTTTTTCGTTGTTCTTCACCTGTGCTGTTGAGGAGAAGGGAACATATTGTTGGAAGCTCGGATCGTGTATGGACACCGCCATTTCCAAGAATTTGACTGTGCAGGTGTTCTTTTGAAATAGGTTTTCGTTTAAATGGACAATGGGTCGACGCGGAGGTTCTTGTTATATCGCAGATGTACTGCTCAGGAGGAGGGAACAAATTTTTCTTTGTCTGCCGCTTGGATGACAGCGGCTCCAGTTGATTGACATTTTAATACTTTTACAATGTATTTACTGTTTCGCATGCTTTGATGCTTTATTCAAGAGAGAAATATTCTTTGATGTTGTAGACAATATAGAACAAGTTATTTTGCAGCTTCGGTGCTCTGGAAAAGGGAACATATTGTTAATGGTTAGAGCGTGTTATTTCAAGTTGTTTTACACAAAGCGGTCATTTAAGTTGAAGATGATATTTACGCAACTGCTTACAAAACGAGTTGAATCTTGTTACTTACAACATAGGTCATGACGTGTAAACTTAATTTACTTTTATTTTTTATGCATAGTTGTGTTGAGTATGATATTAGACACTAGTAAAAGAATCATGCATTTTTACGAAGAGCGAAGTGCGAATGAAGGCGATGGACCGTCGGTGGAGAATGAAAGCTTATCTTATGGTATTTTCCGCAGTGCATCTTCCTCAAGTTTAGAGGTAGAATTTATTTCAGACAGTGATGATGAATATTATGTTTCAAGTGCTGAGGAAACATAGTGCTCTGCAGGACATTGAAGTTTCATCTACCACCATGTGTTGTGGTGAAACTGAAAATTCATGCGGATATGTGAATTATACGATTGATGACAAATGTATTTTAGAAGATATTGGAAATTGGAAATATCAAAACAATCGTCTCTTATTGCGTGCTAAATGTTTCTCTAATGTTCGCAATCGCCAGAGACATCGTTGTGTTACCCGATCTATAGATGAAGAAAGGGTTTGAGCTAACTTTGAATATGGACTTTCTTTTCTATTGGGAAACAAAATAGTGGAATTACGTGAAGAATTACTCATAAAGGACAGATTTGGTGCACATGAGTAGAGAGATTATAATTGACCACCTGCAACCTCTTGTGAAAGTTGTATTTTTATTTTACCGGTAGTTCAAGATGAACTACCAAAATTTAATATACTACATTAAAAACAGATTTATTATTACATATGAAAAAACGTAACGCACGGTTTTGTTATTATAGAAATTTAAAGGTCAAGTTTATAATATGACTAATACTTCTCGCCCCGCCTAAAAGTGAAAGTGCCTCTTCATTGGACAATGAAAAGTAAGATGATTGGTTCCCATGGTTAGCTGCAGGAATAGACTTGTAAACTAGCAGGTACACCTGTCTCAGTTTATTATGTCCTCGCAAAGCTCATTGTGGTGTGATGAGAGTTACTCATCAGACAATTTTCTTTGTGCGGTGCAGGAAGCAGAACGTGCCGCCTTAGCTTTGGTGTATATTGACAATAGGTCTCCTAGTCCTTCGTTAGTGACTAGTTTTGATTGTCCTATTGAATCTTCAGTGATAGTGAACAGTGGTTCCCAGAGTGTATCAAACTCTGTTTTTTTAAATCTGTTGAAAGTGGTTTACATAGTGCAGAAAATATTACTGAATCAAACAGTTTTCTCTTATGCTGATTTCCAGAATGAATGTTCACTAACTTTAAAAAATTCTTCTAAAATAAACCCACATGCTGCTGAAACTATTTCTTTTGAAAGTGATGGAAATCATAACATTCCGTCTTGTGAGTGCCAAATTAATGTTATTAAAGAACTTTGTATGTGCAACGCCAGAGACAATTTTAATTCTCTTATTACGCCTTTAATTTGTGCTGCCTGGTTCCACAATATTCTTAATCAGTTAGCACATGCTTCTCTCAGTTGCGACTTGAAATTGAACGTAGTGAATATTTGAATGATCATACTTGGAACGCAGTGCTTGAACCTAGTAAGTTTATGCAGATATAGAATGCTTATTTAGCAAAACATGAAAATTGTGGTGAATTTAGAATTGTTACATTTGAATGTGGATTGCGAAACTTACTTGAACGTAAAATAGGAGAGGTGAGAGAAACTAATCTTAAAAGATATATTATACGGTCCTGAAAACAGACTTTGTTATTTGAACTGCTAGTGTGAAAAATGATGGAGTGTAATTTTTGCATAACTGCTTATTTTAGACTCATGTGTATTTGAAACACTAAAAACTTAGTTATTTTAGGAGTTCCAAATTTTTCCTAGAACATTTGAAGGGTGTGAGGCAAAAACATGGTAACCCACAAATGTTTACTTTTGAGTTATTCAGCACCTGATGGAAAGGAATCATACCGCTTCGTTTAATGTTGTCCGACTTCAAATTCTGCTTCAGAGATGGCAGCAATATTTACTTATGCTAAGCCTATTGTAACATTTTTGGATTCATAAGATGGTAACCAATAATTAAGATGGCGGGAAACGAGGAGCAGTATACCAGATTTCCACTAAAAAGAAAAGAATTTGTAAATTAAACATTTCTTACAGCGAGTTCAGTGAAAAGATTTATTCTTGAGTGTCTTAGGTAGCAAATATTATGGTATAAATAATAAAACATGGTAACCCACACAGCAGCATGAAAAATAGAAATTCGTTATTTTGATTTGGTACAATTATTTTAAGCCTTTATGTATAGCTTTACGTGAAAAATCAGCTTTCAGCCAATGAAAATGACTTGTGCAACAGTAAAAATCGAATTACTTAAAAGTTTAACATTGTGGGTTACCATGTCCTTGCCTCACACCCTTCATTCTTTCGAGCATTACAAATGCGAAAGTATTAAAGATGTGTAGTGGATATACACTTACCAGTGTATATATCAGTGCAATACTGGATCTGTTTTATGAAAACATTTAATGAATCATGTAAATGATCATAAAACAATTACTGATTATTATGATTATTATAAGAAACAAGGACATTTAATCATTTCACTGAATATGTTTTTCAAGCAATGTAGAATTCTTTTTCAAGATACAGAATTTATTACACAACTAATTCCAACTATTATTGAACGACAATTTTCTCCAGTAAAATCTTTAATTTGTTCAAGAGAATATATTATTGATATGCAAGAATTTAAAATCTCGTCCCTTGAATTTATTGCACGTAAATTTTGCATTGGATCAACTGATGCTACGTTAATGTTTCATAGTATGGTAAAACTTCTGTGTAAAATGGTAGAATTACCCATAGGCTATCAAAAACAGTGTGAATGGTTAACTTAAATTTTTCATGGATTATCATGGAATACTTTAAATGGTTATTGTTTGCCTCATATTCGAATAATCATTGCACAACTTTCCGAAGTGGATGCATTATTCTTTTGTAAACGTACTAAAAAGTCCAATGGATTCAAAAATAGTTTCAGCTAAAGAATGTAAGAAATATAAATGATGAAGGCTGTCATTCACTTACTTCATTAAATTTAATGTTAATGTAAGGTGTTGTACTGACCATATACCTAAGCAATTGAACGGTTGCGCTGTAAGAAACTGTATGCAACTTCAATACAGGTTAAACTTACAGAGTTCAAAAGTTGTGGAAAATATCTTCAAGATAAAATTGTAATCTTGTTATTGTATATAGACCATTATACTACTACTTTCACGAGTATGAAATAAATTTGTGAAAATTATATAAAGCCTGATTTTAATTAGCCATGAAATGATAATAGTTTAGAAAAAAATTGGATAAAATATATGAATGAGTTTTATGGAAAAATTGAATAATACTTTAATTTTAAAAAATAGTAAAGATGGAATATTTCTATTTTAAAGGAAACGCTAACTAAAATACTTTTATTAAGTAATAATAAGTTAGAGAAGTAAAAATATTTTAAAACAACTTTTTTAGTTTTCCTTGAAGTAGATAATTTCTTGGAAGTAAAATTATTTTCTTCAACTTAAAGTCCAAAATCTTAGAAATAATTTTGTTGAACTAAAAATTTAAAACAATCTTTTGTTCCACTAAAATACTTTTTTGTGAAACGGCAGTTTGTAAAACACATTATACTTTTATTAAACTTTTAAAATATTTTCTAATTATTAACTCACATAAAAATTCTTCAAATAAAATTTCTTTCATAAACTTTAAAGGCAAACTAAATAACTTTAAAAAATTCGCTGATGTAAAACTAGTTTCATATACTTTATTCTTTGTTTAACTAAAATATTATTTTGTAGAATTCACTATACTTTTTTGAAAACTTTCGATTAAATAAAATATTATTTTGTAAAATGCATTATACGTTTCATTATACATTGGTTTAAGTAAAATATTTCATTGAATATTTTCTATTTATTAACTGGTGTAAAATTCTTCAAATAAAATTACTTTCATACACTTTATCTGAAAAATAAATAACTTTTTATATAAATATATATTTACTAAAATAAATACGTAAATTAAAATTTCAATGGTGAAAAGAAAATTCATTATATCAGGTTTTGTTTAAGTATAATCAATAAGATAAATTGCAAAATTAATTTTTACAAGAGTAATATTTTGCTGTTTAAAACCTTTAGGAGAAAAAAAGATTTAGAGAAAAACCTTTAGGAGAACCTAAAACCTTTAGCAGAAAAAAAGAAAAAACGATTTAGGAGAAAATAAATAAATTTCAGAAAGAAAATAAAATTAAAAAATTGATTACGTAAAAATGTTCTAGTATTTATTAAACTTGAATGTTTTAAGAGAATAATAGTTTGTAAAAGATAAAATATTTCTCAAAGTAAAAATAAATAAGTTATAGAAAGAAAATAAGCAAAATAAAATTTTGATGAATTACAAATTATTTACTATTAAACTTTATATGCTAAGTTCACATAATAAAACTTGGTTTGAAATTTTAAGAATACTTTTGTAAATAACAAAAGCTTTGTTAAAATAATTTTAATAGTTGTAAATTTACAGAAAACTATACTTTAATATTGTTGGATGTATATATTTAAAATTTAGAAGTAATAATTCACACTCATTCATCAAACTTACGTTCACATTTGTAAGATAATAATATTAATAATTAAGAGAATTGAAACAAGTTCTTTGCTTTTAATCTTGCGACTCAGGATTAATTTTACAAATAATTAACTAAAAAAATGAAAATGTGATCTATATATTTATACAACTTAAATAGAAAAGAGACAAATGTACAAAATATTATATTGTCCGATGATTTCAAGAAATTCAATAAAAAGTAAATCTATATTTCAATTTATATTTATTAAATATACGTTAATACATCATAATTTCCTTTTAAAGTAAGGATTAAGAAGGTGCATAAATTTACGTATATGCATTTAACTATTTGAATCCTGAAGAACGATCTCTTATTAATAATTGCTCTTTAATTTCTTCAGATCCTTATTTACAAAATATTTAAGCCCTTCATTAAAGATTCTCTTCGTCTCTCCTGAATTCTCATGGCGCATACTATATTGCTCAAATATGCTTCTTGGTCAATCTTCCATTAAAATACTACTTATTGCAGGAACACGTAACATTCTTCTTGAATTTTACATACATGGAATTGTTCTTGATGAAAATGAAGAGACATCCATCACATAATAACGCTTCTTGAAGGTTTACAGGATAAAATTCCCTTATTGCCTTCTAAATACAATTACCATCCACACAAGTAGTTGAACAATAACATCATAAGTCATTTGTAATAATATCATTAAATGACAAAATACCGAGAACTTCTCTAGCAAGTACAGGTTGATGTTCATCATTAGATGAAAGCACACTAACAACTTCATTCAATACCATATTATCATCTACATATTGTCTTGCTCTCCTTCAATTGAATCTTTAAAAATTGTTGCAGTAACATCATCACCAGTATATTAGTAGTAGTACTAGTAGTAACAGCGGAAGCAGATAAGATAAATCGCTCTATCTCTTCAAGGTTAACAATTGAGTGCTCATCTTCTTGTATGGTATTACCAGCTGCAACTTTCTTAACTTCCATGACTATCCTACAATAAAAAGAAATAAAATCTTAAGAATCATTATTTTAAATATTAAGTTACAAAAAGAGGCTTATCTTATTTTGAACTTTTTGTTATAACTCAAACATAATAAACTATTCTTTAAAACTTTCTGACATTGATTATTTTTTTAACAATAATTTTTTTAAATGTTAATATTAATTTAGAATTCAAACTTAAATCGCAATTCAACATTTTTAACATAATAGTTACTGAAGAAAGTTTCACTTTGTTAAGTACATAAATAAGTTTAAGTTTTATATTTTTGATACACAGACCAGCTAAGGAGTTATTATATTTTATTTAAACAAAGAGAAATAGAAGATGATTTTTGAAATTTACAATGAATCGACGCGTAGGAAGATATAATAATTTCCTTCTATGAAATGAGACAAAGCGTACTTTTTGTTGGATACCACGTACGTTGGTCGGGAATGGGACAACAAGTTGGATCGCATCTACGATGCTCAGGAGAAGGGAAGATGTTGTTTCGCACATGGAGGAAAGATCTCTTTTAAACAAAATATTGGCCTTATGTTTGGCAGAGATGTTAACGAAGAAGCTTGCAGGTGCACGCGGAGCATGCTAGGACTTGATTTTTGATGGACTCTAGGTCATAACGTAGACTGTCCTAAGACCTTGTATTTACCACTTTGTATTCATTGATTCTACAATAAGCTGGATCTAGTTAGAGCAAGTTCTGACTTGAAAATTTAAAATATTATTGTTCAGTAGTAAAAAGTAAACCAGTTCACTTATGAAGACACATACCCTTCTTTGAAGGTCCAAATGGTCAGTTAATATCAGATAGTGATGTTGATGATTATTCAATTTTAAACTTGGAGGAAGCTAAGGGAAACCATCTATATATCGTATAGTGAATCAACGCCAAATGTTGAACTCGACTTAATTTCAGATATTGAAGATGAGATTTGTGATATTAGTGAGGAGGAAAGTAAAGATATTATTGAATCTGCATATGTCTACATATATCAGTGCACTGTGTGGTCCTCCATGAGTAAAAGAAGCTGTATATGCTTGTCGATGTGTTAATCATATAATTCATGAACTGTTTATTTACAAAGGCATTGAAAATTGGGAAAACAAATTCTCCTCTGATTTCTGGAAGCAGTTTTTATAAAGAACCTAATCAAAACACACATGACTGTGTCATTCGTTCTCTACCTGAAGAAAAGTGTTTCATGAGGCGTACATGGATAATGTTTATGGATCCTACCTTTTAGAAATTTATAATGTTTATATATTAAAATGTAAATATTGTGATAATATCGATATCTTAAATATACTTTGCATGCATTACTTATATTTAAAGTGGACGATATCAGAGAGAAAATAGTTGATAAAGTTATTAATGCTGAACCTGATACGGAATAATTGTAAACATTTAAAACTGTGTGATTCTTTGAAGAAATTTGAAGTTACTGAAAAAGTAAAAATGTACCTTTACTTGAACTCATGAAAGAATAAAATAGTGTAACGTTTCAAAATTTTTCTATGTTGAAACTTAAAGTTATTAAAAATACTATCTACGTTTTTCATACATAAAAGTTTTGTATATTCCTCAGATTGAAATAAAAAGAAAGTGAATATCAAGAAACCTTACTCCTTGCTGAATTGAAAAAATAACATTATTACTGAAATTCTGGAAATCATATAGAATATATAGTATGAAGATTGAACTTCTTCAATAATAATCTAAACCGTAATAATTTTATATTGAAAGTTTTAAAAAACTTTTCTATAATTATTTATAGTAAAAATAAAGTAAGGTGCACTATAACTAAAAATCATGAAATTACTTTCAAAACTGCTATACATATTCTACTCAGAAAAATATACTCATTTATACCATTTGAAATAACTTTGAGAAACGCTTCATATATTCTACCAAGAGAGAAAATATGAATATTGCACATAGTTTATAAATTCACTTTCATATTGCTAAATTTTGAAGTTTGCGCGTGCCTACAGGTTTTCTTGATAATAAAAAATGAAGTAGTTTTATTTTATATTAGATCAGATCATTCCTATTAAAATAATATCCGACTATGAATCTATTCTTTGAGCAATACCTATTCTGTTTTATTCACCCGTTTCATGTAGAACGGATTCTTGGAGAAATGAACAAATTTTGAAGATTTTTGAAGAATATGTTCTTAATCATAATTTCAGCTGCTTACTATTTTAATATTAAGCAAAAATATTTACTAGCAACTGTAGATGAAAAAGATAGTATTTAACAAAAGAAATTAAATTGCTAATATTAATAAAAAAATTAAAACATGGATACCACACGTTCGGTAACATTATGTTATATAGTTTATCCCGAGGCTTGTATAATGTCAGGCCTCACCGGCCGCTGAAAAGTATACGGTCAAACTCGATGTACCAACTTGTAACAGTATTCCGTATCCTCCTTGATAAGTAAAGGTTTAAATTATAATATCCTATTATTATATTACACCTAGAAAGTTTTTCTCAAAACATTCGAAGTTTTGAAAAACGAGATTCAACAAATTTCCTGTTGTCATCTTATTTTATAAAGCATCTGTTCATAAATTATCTAAATTTTCAAATAACCTGACTAAATCCTTATTATTATTAGTGTATGCTCTTAGAGGAAAATTCGTTCTTATTATTTTTAATTCACTTTCTAGCCTGCGAAATTGTTCCTTTTCTTTTTCTTACTTTCTGTCACTCTTCTCTCTTTCTCTATATATGTATATCCCTGTTTTTCTGTTTAATGTTCTTAATACAACCTAGCTGGTTGTCGCTCAGTCAGTACTTATACAAATGTTATACGTTGTAGATTTCCATAAGTAAAAAACATGGTGCACAAATTTTAGTAAAATCTCTGAAGTTAAATATTTATATTCATTCGATCTTAAATAATATATGTTTGTAAATGTTAAACATTGAATGCACAAGCCACTTTTAAAAATAACTCATTTAAAAACAAAGAATAAAAAAGAAAGATAAAGAACTTAATAAACATATCCACAAGCAAAAAAGAGAAAGTAAATGAAATCCATAATATGATAAAGATTGAACTGGATAATCTCATGATTAGACGAGAAATTTAATGTATTGTATTCCTATAGGCGAGGTTATTGTGTAATTTTACTATTTTGAATTTCGTTAAAAATCTTTTTTTTACAAACTAGATTAATAAACATAACAGTATATCTATACGAATGAAAAGAAAAGAACACCATGAACAATTAGAAAATGAGTTAATATGATCATGCTAATATATATTTGAAGAAATTTTAATATTTTGAATACAATAAACGTTTTCCAAGACAAAGTATTTGTAAACAGAAGTTGAATATTCCATTTTTTAAGAAATATAAAATGAATAATACAACTCTTAAATAAATCAAAACAGCATTCGCATTTAAAAAATAACATTAAAAAGTACATCGTTGACCATTCGTCTTCCATGTGAAAACTATACTTTGGCCTCTGTCAATCAGTTCAATTAGTTGAAATTATTGAATAGGTACCTCTTCTTTTGTATTTAAATTCCTCCTTCAGAATGATCGTGAAATTTTAAGTCCAAGCAGAAAATTATATCTGAAACCGTATGCATGGAACTCAGAGGTATCGCAATTAAACTTATTTAAAGGTCTACCTCAGCTGTTTAATTGCTAACCCTTGCATTTAAACCCTTACTTTGCAAAGGAATATTCATCAGCGATTGTAATGCAGTAGTAATTAGTTCACAGTTTTAGCTGATTAAAATGTGATCAATAAACAAGCTTCTTTCGGTAGGAGAGATTTATATCAGTAATAAATTAATTAGAAATGCCAATTATTATATATATAAACATTAATGTAAGTGTTACTAGAACATAAAACACAACTTTTTCACTCTTTTATTTGCTAGTGAAAAATCTTATTCTTCCAAGCATAGAAAGTATCTCTCCTCATGATATGAGAGTACATATAAAAATATTTTTCTGAAAGTTGTTAACTTTTCTCACATGAATGAACTTTACAAATTAATATTTAAACTAGAAACAGACGCGCAGACAACCCGCCATTGCCTGATTGATACCAGAAAAAGGCATGTGGAACTGTTAGCTGCAACAGCGACAGAGGTGAACTACACAGGGATTCGTTAATCAGCAACGGTGACAGAGGTGAACGAGATAAGGAATCGCTAGCAATTGCGATCATTGTTGACAACCGCGGAGGAAAATATAAAACACCACTTCAGCATCAGATAAAAACTCGCTAGAATGCGCTATATAAAAGTGTTAAAGTAGGCAAATAGAACTCCAAAATATCATAAACGAAAAATCGTTCCTTTTGTCGTTATAGGCTACCAAACGCATGCAAAAAGATAAGTATACACCTTTTACATTTCCACTCTGGAATAACTAAAAAAACTATTATATTGTCTTCCTAGAGACGACGTTAAAATGTATTTTTAGTGATTTGAATTTGGTTCAATCATACTTTCTCTTCCAAAAGCAACAGGAATAATGATATCGGCAGAACAAAAAGCGAATCACTGCAAAATATCTTGGAAGAAACTTGACATTTTTTTAGTTCTGAGCAATTAATACATAGTTTACATGCAAAGAACATAAGTTTACTAAGTCCTTAACCTGTCATTGCGTATATAAAAATATACTTAGCATAAGTTCTCTAAACGTGAAAGGTATATAAACCCTTCCTAAAAGTTCTGTCTGAAAGAAACACTGGTTTTCATAACTAAAAAAAAGATTCTATCCCCTCCTAAAATTTATGTAGTGATGCAATTCCTTTGAAAGATCTTAGGGAATAAGATTTCACAAAACTATTGCATTCATTTTGTCTTCAATTACAAATTTCATTATAATTTTAAGTCTTTCAGGCACATTTCACTTACACATTCAATCAGACTCAAACTCCCACAGGTTATAAAGCATGTCCAATATGTTTCTCATCCAATCAGACACAAGTTCAAAGCTTGATAATTTAAGATGTACTGAAAATCTTTCTGTCAATGTCATAAGGTTGAATATAGTGTACGATTCTGTATTTCAATACTTCAGCAGTCAAGCTTATATCTCTACAGTCTGACAAGGTTTGGTTTCCTAACTTTCTGTATTCTAGGAAGTGCTATTTCTGTTCTATTTAAAGCTACTAAAAGTATAAAGACTACAATCGTTTAATAGCACTTACTCAAGCAAACACTAATTCTTATAAAATAGCTGACAATTGCACTGGTTAGCTACGGAAAAATTATAGTTTCTATTCTTTCGGATAATACATATATTGTTTCTGCCAAGATTGGCACAGGTAGGCCTAAGTGTATGAAGACACAATATTATACAAAATCATGAATTTAGTCAGTAATAATTTTGAAAAAAAGTTATACATACAAAATATGTTTAAAATATATTTTAATGTGTGTACAATAATATATTAAATTATGCTGGGATAAAATTTTTACTCCGTCACAACTTCTGGAATGTCAAAATATCAGAAAAATCAAGCTAATAATTTCGAAAAAGATTTCTACAAAATATGTTTTAAATTCGTTTCAAAGCATACTAATCAAATATAGTATCAAGATTGTTTCAACGCTATACTTTATAAAGTTTTTTCAACGTTTCTAAGATATTATTTCATACACATTCACAAAAAATATTAAAGTAGGTTCCCAAAAATTAAAAAACAGGAACTGTCTCTTACACACACACACACACACACATGTACTATAGGTATGGAGGTCAAAATGTTGCGGCTGTTACGAAAAAATATTATGTAAAATTAAATGTCGTGCTACTTTATCATCTGTACTTGCGCGAACTCGGTTTAAACCAACACCGGCGTTTTGTTAATTACCGCCAGGTACAAAAAAAGTTACCGTTGTCGGTTAGCATTTGGAAACTGCCGGCGGTCGGCCTTTCTTAAACAATCAGCAATTGATGGTAAGCCCTCGGCATATTATTAGCGACACTTGATTGAATTCGACTAGTATTATTTCTGTATGTTTAGGTGTGATTATACTAAATTATTATTTTTATTATAAGCTTCAATCGTGTGTATTTTTCTTGCTTTTTTCGTTCATGTTAATCATTTAGTGCTACGTCAAAAATCTAAGGTTTTGGTTTCAAAGCCAGGCTGAGGCATATACATTTTTAATTTTACATTTTTTAGAATGAGACAAGCAAAATATCTAAGCCAAAGCTAAATTTCTATCTTACACTCATGACACATAGGCGGTAAGGCACCGACTTTTAGGTCCCTGGTTCAAATCCCGCCGTTGGCAAGGAAATTTCTATTTTTCGATTTCCATAGAAAATAATCCAAATGAAATCAACTTTCCATCGGAAAACAACATATTCCCTCTTGAACATCATAGATGCAAGAAACTTGTTCCCCCTCTCCGACCACCCTAGGTGGGATACAGCAAAAAGTATGCGTGGACCAAGTTAGTAATAAGTGGCATGTAATATTTTAAATATTATTTCCGGCCTAAGCCAAAGTTGCCTAAAGGCCTTAAATAAATTTGAATCGACTGCAGTGCATATATACATATACACAAAGTTGACTGGTTTTAAAATAATGGAAGCCAATACAAAACTTTCAAATATGTAAGGAACACAACTTCTACACTTGTTTACTCTAAATTTAGATTAAGGACATAACAAATGAAGTGAATGCAGTAAAAATATTTTTGTGTCTGGAAACATCACCCACAGTTTCTTTGAAGTTCTTACAAAATATGCTTCTACACAAAAGAGTATCAAAAAGGTAAAGCTATCCTTTTTGCAATACGGCATAAACGACGCATGGGAAATGTGGACCTATTGCTCCTCATTTTCTTTACCTATAGTACAAACAGGTGGGGTGGTCAGTCCCATGCATAACCGGCTTTACCTTCCCAAGAAGTTGAAAAATATCAAGTACACACTTGTATAAGAGGCTTATTGCGCCTCACAGCACCAGGCATAAAATGAAAGTAAAAAAATCTCCAGTGTTCTGGCCTGAATTTCAAGCCTGACTGCTTTACATTATTTATAAAGAGTCATATTATTTCACTCTGGTAGGTAAAGCACATAATGCAATTAAAAGTGTATATTCCAGCAAAAATTGAAAACAAAATATATTCCACACTTCAAATACAGGTTCTCTTATAATTTGGTTCGATCTTAGCTTGTATCATGTAAGGTTGTTATAGACAATCATCATGTGTTATTTTTCTTTCTTCATTCCGGCATTAATAAACATTGTGAAAAAATTGTAATCATTTTTAAAAATTCCAACGGCCTGAGCCTAAGTTGCCAGAAGGCCACAAATTAATATTTTGTTAATAAGTCATGATTTCACTTATACTCGTAACCCATCTGGGCCTGAGTCTAAGATGATTAAAGGTCATAAATCAATAATAAATTTTCTGTAACAAGTCATAATTCTATTTTATTGACCTAACCGCTCTCGGCCTGAATCTAAGATGCCTAAATACCATAAACAAACAATATTTGGCTGGCAAGTTAGAATTCAGCTTTTTAGTTCTCTTATTTTTAAGTGAACTCTACAATGTTTAGTTTTAAGATCCTGCATCATATTCACAAGTCAAATAATATTTACGAAATACAAGTTTGATTTCTAGCCAAGAAAATAATAAAGACCGCCGTAAATATGAAATAATAAATTACCTAAATTTGCTAAAACCTAACGTAACCAAATTTTCTAAAATATGTAAAAAGTAAATTGAAAATCCAAGAATATTTAATTAAAAATCTCACCTGGTCGTTCACAACTGGTCGTTTTAGCTGACAACTTCCAATGACTCGAACAATTATAAGTATCTCAAAATAGAAAATTGTGGAGTTAGTATCTAGATAGAGATTTTATGTCGAAGTAACATAAAATCGTTGTTTGAAAAATGGAACTTTAAATTCTACTAACGGGTTCAATAAAATAATCAGGAATTCTGCGCGTTTTTCTGTTTCAGGGGGATGTCTATCATAATTTTAAAATTTTCGTGCCTCATACTAGTGGAACTGATTAATATTTTAAAATTAAAGTGGTCCCCCTCAATATATATTCCCATTCTCTGAAAAAAAAAGCATTTACAATGAATTTCCAACAAGTGTATAACAAATATATAAAAAGATTTCATCATTTCTCTCGGTTGAGGATTCTTCAATATTTGCATGACTGCTATCAGTACTATCAGTAGCAACACAAACACAAAATTATTTACGTTAATTTTTGTGTCGAATCTTAGGACAACTAATACAAGGCACTGCTAAATCACATTTGGTTCACCTAGACCTTCAGCTCAAAAGCTGCTTTGTTGTCGAAGATCGGTCATGACTATATTATTCAAATAATTTAACAAACATTCCCCCAGTCTATAATAACAAACTGTAAACAGACAAGTTCAATTGCTAGCCATCAGTGAAAACTGTTAGTCTAATTCCAAATGCGAACAGGTCACTCTAGTTTCATGCTAAAGTAATCGTTTCCTATCGCAAAGGGCCTAGAAATTAATGTAATTTAAAGAGATCAAATCTATATTTTATTTCAATTCTTCCGTCTCAAATTAGATACTACCGGCGCTGACATCAAATTTTACTAAAGACTCACTAAACACAATCTAAATGATCATGGAATTACTCAAGTTCCTTACAATATCCTTTCCCCTACCTTATTTCGAATCGAGTTCTATAGGCCGCAATCAAAATATTAACATACAGCATATTTCTGCGAAACCTTCCAATGCGATTTCAAATTCAAGATCATATTGAGAGAAAAATTCAACTATAATTATTTTAATATGGTTCAAAATTAAGATGAAAGAAGGAGTTCCCGGATTTTTGACTGAGGTATATGTTTCTAATTCGTACTAATTAATATGTGATGCAGAGGACATCAAATAGAACATTTTTTTAAGATCTACTAAAATATAACTTAAATAAAATAAAGTATTTACTTTTCCTCAGGTGTCAGTAATCTTGTAACACGACGTTCAAATTCACCAAAACAGAATTCAAACAAAACTTATTCAATCACTTCTCAAACAGAAAATTGGTCAATCATTAAACCCATTCAAACTATTTCTATAATGGTAGCTTCTTTCCGGGATTTTCTTTAGCGTCCCTGAACGAAAGCATTCAAATCTCTTTATCTTTTAAAAGCCTTTTCCGCAAACCAAACATGTCTCATAGTGGTCATAAATTCCTGCCTACTTCAACATCTGATACAGGAGAAAAAGAAAGAAAGATACCGCTACATTTCAAAACATAATTCTTTCATCGTGTAATAAAAATTAAATAGATGCTTCTCGTAATGTATAGTATAAAGGCAAAAATGCGCTAGTCAGTTTTAAAAGGATTTATAACTGTATGTCCTCATTTTCTTCTCCTTTAGCGTCCCTCGTTGAAAAGCAATTAGACAGTACTGAAAATCTTCTAAAGAGCTAATCTTTATTCTTGTTCTGCCGTTACCTTCTTTTCTTCTCCGAAAATGGTTTCATTTCTAAATCAGACAAGCATATATTTGAGGTTTCCGTTATAAAACTTAAAAGCAAAATTTCCAGGACCTATTTGCTACCAATGCCGACAATAAACCCATAAATATATTTTGATCTATTCTCATAATAAACCTCTGCTTAATTTATTGCCCTATTCAACACAAGTGCATCTCAAACGAATCTTTTCGAAGAAATACGTAGTCAGAATGACGCTTCAAAAGAGAACTTCTACGGTTCTTCTTCTGTCGCCAACATGGTTTATTGCAGATCGGTCAAATAAGATTGAGTACAAATAAAATATTATTAGCGGTATGCATTATTTCATCCCAGCTGCTAAACAATCAAATTTCCACAAATACCCTCCAGTACTTAGCAATAACACAACGAATATTTCATTCGACAAAAAATTAACGTACAACAATTTTAGCCAATTAGATTTTCTTAAGCCTCAGTTAAAGGAAAGCTTTTCCATTGGTCAGCACAACATAAAGGAATCATAGAGAAAATTCTTTTCTATCGAGTATTAGTCTGAGAGAAACAGTCCAGAGAATCATAACTTCAGTATGCATAGCATAACTGTGTTTACCTTAATTGATGAATTCTACACTATTTCTTAATAAAAAATGCCTGATACACTGTAAAAATTAAAACATTAAAAATAATGAAATATAATCTTCCATGATGTGTTCCACAGTTTTTGCAATCGGCTCTTTATACCGGGTTTTGGCGGCGACGGTGACGGACAATGCGGGCGACGGGTCCTATCATCGATTGCGGGCCGGCCAACGACGCAAAGCCAACAAACAACAAGATGACGACTTTTGTTAAATTTTAAAAATATTCGACTTATTCAATAATTATTACACTTTCATTAAAATATCAATCAAACCTAAACTTCGCCATGTACGAACATTCCCGAATAACCTTCGGTTAAGTCTCCAAAAGAATTACCAACAGACTCCCGTTAGCAGGCAAGGGAGGGGAACGGTAACAACCAATCACAGCGCTTCTGGGCTGTCATATCACAAACTTCTAGACCAATCAGAAGCCGAGAAAATCTATAGTATTGTACACCACTTCTACTGACCTACTCGGAACTTTTGACAATAGAAAACAAGGAAAGATAAAATAATATTCATAATTACTTGAGTAAAATGTGAATATATTTTCCTGCACAACAGATTTCAATATATTAAAACTCTAGAAAAGTTAAAAATGACTCAAATAGGTGGAACGCATGCTCATTTTATAATGCTACTAAACATGCCTGAAATTAGCACCGTATTCGACTAGGCGCAAACAACCGATAACTTCCCATAGTAATCTTACGGGAAATTGGATGCAGCATAAATGTATATATTTCAATTTCTAAGCATACGATTTTTTTTCAATTCTTTGTGAAACACAATCTCTAATGCCCTCTGTGCAGACAACCTCTTATCTCACGCACCAGAAGTGTGGGGAAAAACTATTAAATTTGTGGTGTGTTGCTTTATGCTTTAATTTGTATTGGAAATTACTGGATTTTCAAGTAGAGTTATCTCTCCTTCATGACAGATTTTTTGTAAATTTTTTTGTGGAACACATTCTGATACTCCCTCTTTGCTATGTCATGAAGGAGAGATAAATCTACTTGAATTCCTTTTAAAATGTAATAATTTCCTAATTATTTGGGTGTGTCCTCCTATAAATCGTAGAGCACACACCCCAACTTAAAGACTTTTACGTTCAGAAATCGATATAAAGCATGTAAAACTCTACTTACATCCCTTACTTCGTCTATATAACTGAACTGAAAATTCTGGCAGAATTTGCGATGGGATCTTTCCGAGTTTAACAATGTGTCCATTGAAATAATGTTACAAAAACGCAGATATTTTACTAACAAAGATTTGGTTAGGTTAGGTAAATTCAAATTACCTGTTTGGGTCTTAAGTTGGCGTCCGTTTCACGGCAATGTATTTTGCGACCCGTGTGTTTTGCGGTCCAAAATACAGGGAACCGTGCGCTTAACGGTCCTGAATACTGATTCAAATTCAAATGCAAATGTTATGCCTGTTAGCACTAATAACTAGTTATAATATTTTTTTGTCTCTTAATACACGTAAGAAACGTGTATATTTTTGGTTAGACACAGCTAGGTTAGGTTACTAGTTTTACCTTGGGAGGCAAAGAAATTCATTTTGGGAGAAATCAGAACTAATTGCATTTGCAATTTAACATCATATTGTTGTGGTAAAGCAACTTGATACAGAATGTAAGATAAAACTTCGGGAATGTCACACAAAGACACGAATTAATGCCGAACAAGCAGGAGAGAATGAAGGCGTGTTAGTAAAAGTCACGTTAGATTCTATTCAACCATTTTTAATTCCGTCCGTCATAGAAGTTAAGGAAAATTCTTTTATGTATTGAAAGGCGCAGACAGGAACAGTGTATGCTTTTTCTACAGACGTACTTTGCCTTTCCAGTTCTAGTCCTAGATTCCGTAAATTTAAAATTTCGAAAATAGTTAAGGAGACACATTGTACACAATATTTTTACTATGAAAGCACTCTGTAACTCTATCCTCAAAGGTTAAATATTTTATGAGTTTATTTCTTTTGCAATATTATTTTTATAAAATCGGAACAAAATAAATTTATACGCTGCTGCGTAGCCAGTATTTGATTTTTACAATTAACAAGGATCGGGAAAAGGTCCAGGCTTTTAGGACCTTTCATATCTCAGTCTAGTGGGGTATTTCTGAAAGTAGAACTAAAGAGACTTTCAGGCAGGAAAAAATCCCAACCAACCATTCTCCTTCTAAACCGACCATTATTACATAGCACGAAAATATATTTTACTACCCATTTGAGTACATAATTATCCTCAACTATAACCAATATTTCTGTTCATAAACAGCTAGAGATAAATTGATACTGTAAAGTATTTTGCAATTCTGGGAATTAATGGGCTGCCACTTAACTTTTTTGCTTTAGATTCGATATGCTAGCTGAGGTAAGGTAATGTTAGACTAGGTTGGGTTAGACTGTATTAAGTAGCGGTATGGAAAAGCTAAAAAGATGAGGCTGTGAGGTTATTACAATTCAGCAGCTCCGTATTATTAATATTCCTTAGCTATGTGTCATTTTTGACACAAGCGAATACGAAATGGCACTCTTTTAAGGGGGTCAGAAAATTACAATCTTTACGTCTTTTTAGTATGCGGTGATTCCGCCAGATCTCATGTGGGGGTGTCACCCACCAAATTCTCGTCAACACCCCCAACTTCAAACTTTTTTGCGGTGAAAATTCTATATATGCCGTACAAATAAATAGAATTTTTACACTCTCACCCTCCCAATTTTAACTTTACACCCCAAACTAAAAATCTTGGCTGGAACCCTGGCACTATGTATGACTTTCATGGTACGATATAAAAAGGAGAAAATATTAGGAATTGTTTTATTATGCAAGAAGATTTCTCTCTCTCTCTTTTTTTTTTTTTTTTTTTTTTTAACTTTAATGTTAACCAAAGCATCACAATGTCACTTTAGCTTTCAATTTATTAACAACGGAACGGGTCGATCGTAATCCATAGTGGGGTTATCATTATTAATTTTATCTCACTGCGGAAGAAAACATTCTAATTTCCTTCTCCAGCAACTCTCAACTACGCATGCGCAAATCTGCGTATACAACGTTGCCAAAGTTTATCACCCAAGATCAATGTACTAACTAATCTCACGCTAATCAACTGACTAAAGCTAGTAATCTGTGTTTCTGAATAGGAAAAGTTAGTATGGTGCTAGCACAGTACTAAGTAATCATGAGACTATCTTGCAATTAATGAGTTCTCTCTGAATACGACCCATGGTCTTTAGGTTTACACTGTAAGATGCTTATTATATTAGTACTTGGTATACGAAATTTGGATTTGATAGATTATGTCAATCTTGAGATATCAGAATTTATTTTGAACAACACTATAAAAATTAGAATCTGAAAGCAGTCGCTTTTGGACCCGCTTTCCATGATAACTGGAAGTGATATGCACATACACGGAAAGAAATTAGTTTTAACTAAGTCAAGATTTTGCTAGGTTAATGACCAAAAGGGTTGCACATAACCTACAGGTTATTTATCACAACCCTTTCGAGACATGAAAGTACCTAATTCTGTAGGTAAGTGGTAACCCATTGAAAAAGGTTAACAGAAATCAGGGTAAAAACAACCCATTCGTGGGTAGCAAGTTACCTACACGTTTGGTACAAGAAGGAATAAACAAACAACACGGTTAATTTAAACAACATGATTGGCCCACTGCTCGGTTATGCTAACCGTTTAATGTGCAGATAAATTTAACCTTCTGAGAATTAGTTATTTTTTAACCTTGATGAGGGTTAGCTGAACCGAGTCTCGTGTATACTAGATGGCGGTCATTGAACACTGAGGGGCTTCCACATGGAAGCTTTGTACCAACGCCAAAACGTTAACGTGAAACTTAGGAGGTAACCTAGCAACCTTAAATCTAGGAATGTAGTGTTATATAAATTATTATTAATATTCTGTTAATGACAAAGTGTAATATGAAACATTGAGATTCGTATAATGAATATCACAGTAGTGTAACTTGGGAGATAATGCATTATCGAGTGTAAACTTCAGCTGATCGGTGGAGTAGTTGGTAGCACTTCGGACTGCTATCGATGAGGTCCATGGTTCGATCCCAACCTGGCGTACATTTTTTTTTTACAAAGATAGCTATAATAAGCTATATGTAGTGTAAATAATAACAGTAACTTGCTTTCAGACGATTTTACCACTTTTTTTTTTTTTTTTACAAATTTTCTTTGGGGTGGGTTAAAGTAACTGAGTACAGTTGTTTATCATAACCCTTCAAAATAACCTACGTGGAGGGTTACACCACCCCACTGGATCTAACCCTTTTAGCTGGGTTGCTGTAACCTTGTACTTATTAGGCTCTATATTTACCAACTCACTCTGTTACATTAACCCATTTTTGGGTTGCTAGTAACCTTTTATTTCTTTCCGTGTAGGATTTGGCTTATTGGAGCTCTCATATGGTCTTGTTATAACATAAAAATTTGATCAGAATCGGTTGAGGGGGAGAAAACGGCCCTTATGCGCAGTACTTCTTTAAGACTCCTTCTTTTTCTAATGTTCATTAATGACTCATCACATTGTATTATAAACTCTAAAAAAGACTCCTATTTGCAGATGATCTAAAAATTTATTTGGAAATATTCTCTATTAAAGACTGCAATGAACTTCAGTGTAACTTAAACAATGTAGCTAAGTGGTGTGAGGAGAATAATCTTGTTAAAAATGTTAATAAATGCAAAATTGTCTCCTTCACTAAGCTTAAAAATAAGTATACATACACATACACAATTAACGACGTTTCATTTAACATTCACAATGTGACCATAGAAAGGAAGCATATATAAACTAATGATAACCATGAGATTAGGGAATGATTTTAATAATCCACAGATTCTCAAGTTACTGTATTTTAATTTGTGATATCTGAATTGGAATATGTATCAAATGAGGGGCAGTCAAATGAAAACCGAATACCCGCTACAAAGTGACAATGTAATTTGTTTTATTCAAAAGTAATTACCATAAGTGTTAATACATTTATCCCACTGGGAGACGAGATGATCAATTCCAATCTTGTAGAAAGAGGTAGGTCGCTGACGGATCCACAACATCACCCACTCTTGCACTTCCTCGTCCGACTGAAACCGACGTCCACGAATGTTGTTTTTCAGGTCGTGACAGAAACGCATACTCTTCCTCGTGGTACCTGCATTTAGCTCAGACTCAGACATCCTGCCATTCTGTCAATCTTTTGTCCCTTCCCCCCCGTCAGATGATGCGGAACCCACTGCGCGCAAATTTTTCGGAACTGCATGTGATCTTTGATAATGGCATGCACGAAACCATGGCTAATGCCGAACTGAACACGAATTTCTTCCTCTGTGATTCGTCGGTTTTCCCGGATCAGACCATCGATCCGAGCAATCACATTAGCCGTAGTGGCTCGATGGGCCTGTCCCGGGCTGAAGTCGTCTTGTAGTGATGTGCGCTCTTCGCAACTCTTCTGCCACTCGTGCACACTTGTCAGGGACATGCAGTGTTCGCCATACACAGCAGACATACGACGATAAATGTCGCGTGTTCCAGCACCCTCGGCCATCAAGACACGAACCACACCACGCTGCTCGTCTTTGCTTTCCTCCATTTCCAATGCTGGACGAACACACTTTTCACTGCGCTCACCTCCAGAGCAATAACGAAATAGCTGTGTAGACCTGTGCGTTTTCACTATGAATTTCTCCTATCCTACAGGTGGCAGTATCGATACGTAACTACAGTGTTGTCAACTTTTGCGAGGAATGTGTTTTATGGCGGGTGTTCGGTTTTCATTTGACTGCCCCTTATATAATATGGAATCCACAATGCAATAAATATTCTAGGACAACTGAGATCATTCAATCAAAAAAATTTAGATTCTTAGAGTACAAATAAACTTATTATCCAAAATTAGATTCGTTGTCGCTACTACCAGGCAAGAAACTTCGACTTGTGACCTTGGAAAAAAGGGAATTATTATACTTCTTTCGAAAATATTTAATAATGAAGTTGATTATACAGACTTAACCGCAGCTTTTAGTATAAAAGTTCCCTCACTTAGAACTCGTATACATAACATTTTTTTTCTTCTGTCACAAATCAAAAAAAAATTTCTATGTTAAAGTCTCCTATATGGCGATCGTGTGCTCGTACTTACAAGCAGATAACGAGATAGATATCAATATTATGATAAAAGACACACACACATATATATACGCTCTAGACTGATAATAAACTAACCGAATTTCTATCTTATGGAAATTGTATTAGTCCTTGTTTTGTTCTGTTATTGGGTTTATATATATTATTTTATTTTGTGGAAACTGTATTAATGTCTTTGCTTTGATTTATGTGATTGGGTTAATAGTATGCATTGTTTATTCTATCTTGTGGAAACTGAATTAATGTCTTTGTTTTGTTCTATGTGATTGGGTTTATAATGATTTTTATGTGTCTAATTTATATTATTCTTTATGTAATGGAGGACTGAAAATAGGCATTAGCCTATTGTTTTCCGAATACCAGGTGTTTAAATATGAAACCGGAATTTGTGCATAGACGGCGTTAGCTGTCACTGAGGTTACCGTAAAACTGCGTCCTTGGCGCCACTTGCTTGTTTTGACTGCTGATAACGATTTGCAACTCACAACCAGACAAGTTTCATGTCATAGAGTAGTGTTTAATAGCGTTGAACATGGCGCAGTTTGTACCTACAAACTATGATGTACGGACAGCATTGATTTTTGTTACAATTTGAAGAAAACTGCTGCAGAATTGCATCTCATGCTTGTCGAAGCTTACGGTGATCAATGTCTTAGTAAATCATAGTGCTATGCGTGGTTTACAAAATTTAAAAGTGGCGATTTTGACGTGAGAAACGAAGAACGTGGAACCTTCGAAAAAGTTTGCAGACAGCGAATTGCAAGCTTTGTTGGATGAGGATGACGCTCAAACGCAACAACAACTCGCGGATCAATTAAATGTGACACGAGAAGCAGTTTTCATACATTTGAAAGCCATGGGCAAGATTCAGAAGGTGGGAAAATGGGTTCCACATGCATTGACTTAACGACAGCAGGAAAACCGAAAAACCACTTGCGAAATTCTGCTCTCCAGGTAAGAAAGGAAATCATTTCTCCATCGAATTGTGACTGGTGACGAAAAATGGATCTATTTTGAGAATCCTAAGCGTAAAAGATCATGGGTAACTCCAGAAGAACCGGCGACATCGACTGCAAGACCAAATCGCTATGGACGGGTGACAATGCTTTATGTTTGGTGGGATTTGATCTATTATGAACTGCTGAAACCTGGTGAAACCGTTAATACCCAACGTTACCGACAACAATTGATCGATTTGCATCAAGCTTTGCGTGAAAAACGACCAGAATATGACCAAAGACAACATAAAGTGATTGTGCTTCACGATAATGCATCATCCTCCCACACAGCAAAACCGATCAAGGAAACGATTGCGACATTTGGATGGGAAATCCTTCCGCATACGGCTTACTCACCAGACGCACTCGCCACTAAACATACGCCTTCCGTTTTCCACTTATTTGCATCCATGGGACACGCACTTGCTGACCAGTGCTTTACATCTTACGAAAATGGCTTGATGACTGGTTTGCAGCACAAGGGGCACAGGTTTTTTTTTTGGTCTGGCATCCACACATTGCCGGAATGATGGCAGAAATGTATCGCTAGCGATGGCCAATACTTCGAATAAAATAAAACTTAGCATTGTCATTCAATCACTGTGTCTTTTCTGTACATAAATTAAGGTTTCATATTTACGCACCTGGTAAATAAAGCAATCAATAAACATACAACAAGCGCAATACATAAGCATACTTACGTCGGCTTTAGCCTCTGTAAGGATAAATAAATACTATCTCTGTCTGTTGTAAAGTTGTAATTATGTTGTGTACAATGAAACTCAATTAATATTATTTTAGTCTAAAACTGTCACAATTAATTTTAGATTTGTGCAATAAACAATTTCTGTCTGAGGGAGCACGTCTTTGAGCAACACTCTTCCGGAGAAAAAAAGAATTTCCGTTCCTCCCAGAATAAGAATCTCATGTTCGTGAACTAGATCACGAGTAATAATTCCACCACTTTCATTAAGACTGTGTTTCATGTTCTCCAACTTTAATTCAATGTTCTTCCTTGTCTCCAGCTGAATAGATAGCTATACGTTGTGCGACACAGGGGTATCTGCAAGAGGATTTCGTAACTCAGCATGACGCACTCCCAGTGACTGAGATTTTCTGATAACAATCATAGAGAGAAACAAGGGACACTAATGCTATTTGTATGAGAGTCATGTATGTAAATTACTACATACATAAAGGTGATATAACTTGTGCGTTATCTCCATGTTTTGAAACAAGTAAAACAAAATCGTTTTGGGCAGTGATTAATTTGTGCAATTTACAGAGAGGGGGAAAGAATTAGTTAGATATGTATTATACGGTATTTTGGGATCGTTCATTTCCCGGGCTAGAGTTATAGGTATCCGTATATAGAGCCAGGATGATTTTTTCAAAGAGGGGAAATCAAAACCGTCCCCCGCTACAAATCTAACCTGGTTTAGGGCATACGTGTTGTAACTGATTGACTGCTAGAGCAATTGCGTACTGAAACAGAAAATGTTTATTTAGAACCCATATTTACCGAAAACATTTTTTTCTACAGACAAACTTTTAAAGCACTAAGTGGGGTGTACTTGTTAATCGAACATTATATTCTAATGTTTCCCTTGTTATGCTTTAACTACATAGTTTGAAGTGCTGTCTATCCAATGCTACCTGATATCTATATCATAATGACTTCTGGTTCTGCTTGACTTCTATTACCTCTGTAATATGTTCATTATTTTCGTGGTAATTGATCATGCCGACATATTGTGTCAGTAAAGTGGATTATAAAGCAAATTTAAACCTTATCATTACTTGGATGGTGTTTTGTACGTTTTGGCGTAATTACTATAGTACAGCAATTTAATGTACAAACGTTGCATTTAAACAGTTGCTCCTTCAAGCAATGATCATCACAATTCACACCTATATATTTCGCTTTAATTTCAAATGGAATATTGATCCACTTTGACGACTAGGAAATAATTGAAAAGTTGTATTAAAAAACATGGTAATTTCATTTTTGTCCAAAATTAGTTGAGCCACTTAGTTTCCTATCGGGCCAAGTCCATTTTTGTTGGAACGTGGGTTTCTCGATTTAAATGGATCTAAAAGTGATAATTTTTCAGTTGACAAACGGGTTTAGACTTCGTTCAATCTACTGACGTTTGATAGCACCATCTGTCGTGTCAACTCATGAATATGGTGTCTTAAACTACAGATATGAGCTCAAAAAGCGCGTTCCTGTACATTTTTTGAAATGGACTTGGCCCGATATACTTAATGCAATCCTCAAAATAGAAAACATATAGGAACAAAAGTACTATATTCAGTTTTTTCGTATTACCAATATAAATATAGGATCAAGTAAGGACATATGCTGCAAGAGGAGAGATGCCGCAGTTATAGTACTGTATTTCCGAAAGCGGTCTTCAGATAGCAGCGCCAATGTGTGAGTACATGGGACCGCACGCAGTGAGACAACGCCATATAACCACAGGACACTAGTTGGCAAGAAGCAATCGAGAGAAGAATAACCACTACAAAGACCGAGTGCGGACGAACGTTAAGTGCGACTGTACATCATAAGTATGAATTGGAAACATATTTCGCAAAATGGCAGGTACTGTGTTTTTCTACTCAGTTACACGTAATTCACAGACTATCGTGCAACACAAAGGCAAGATCAGAGTAAAAATGAGATGCAGCTTCTCTCCCCTATATTGAGGAAAGATGTTGAATCATCACAAGAACACAAAGGAATGTAGGCGAGCAGAATAATAGCATCTGGGTCCCAGGAATAACCTCTAGAAGTAAAAATACTATCATCCAACGCTCTCCCAGGAAATATGCTGGTGCCTCGTAGCAGAGCAACAGATATTAAAGAAATATGGCAAAGTTTACGTAAGTTAGGAATCGGTAAAAGACCCATGGAATTAAATATTTAAAATTACAATTAGGATGAACTGAATACACACTTTGCATCTGTTGCACATAATCAAAACGTCCAACCAAACTGTATCCCCACTCCATGCCTAGCGTAGTTCCCGCGTCAGAACAATTTGGATAGGTTTTATTTTAAACACATTGACATTTTTGAGATTATGAAAATTCTAAAAGCAATAAAAACAAACGCATATGGTGCAGACATGATTCCCATTAATTTATTAATACCTAGAGCAGATAATGTTGTTTCAACAATAACACCCATTGTCAATTACTCACTCATCACTGGAATTTCGCCCCACTCTTGGAAATATGCGCGAAATTTACCCATATCTAAGAAATCAAATGCGTCCCAGCGACTACAGACCCATAAATATACTTCTTGTACTTTCAAAAATTTTTGAGAATATTTTGCATAAACAATCCACAGCATTCCTATCTTTACATAATCTCCTCGATCCTTTACAGTCGGGCTTTCGCTCCATGTAAAGCACATCCACAACACTTAAAGTTCACTGATGACATTAAACGCGCCATGGAGAAAGCATAAATCACTCTGTTAACATTAATCGATGCACGTTGTGCCTTTGATTCTCTTCATACTGATTCCCTAGTAACTTAACTTCGTGTCGATTATAATTCAGTGTTTTTCTTCTTTTTAGAAAGATCGTCAACAGTGTGCTACTTTTGATAATTACTATTCTTTTTGGATTAAGACATCATCAGGAGTACCACAAAGTTCCGTACTAGGGCTATTACTTTTAAGCTTATATATTAATTATATATCCTCTGTTTTTCGTACATATAAATATCATCTTTATGCGGATGTTCTTCAAATATGTGTTCATTTTAAACTATCTTCTGTGCATGTTGATGAAGATCTGAACAAAGGTCTGTGTGCTCTAACTAAATGGGCACATAAACATTACCTAAATTTAAGCTCTCCAAAGACACAAGCTATTATTATAGTAAACCAAAACACGCTTCAGAATTGGGTATTCCTCAAGTTGTGTTGCACGGCACTAAAGTAAAATATGCTAAACAAGTGAGAAATCTGGGAGTCATCATGGACAGCCATTTTACATGGAACGCACACGTAATACACATAACCAAGACAGTGTATGCTAAATTGTATACCTTTAGAAAGCTAAAACACTTTCTTTCAATAAGCCGAAAGATTAATCCAGAATGTGCTCCAAGCAATTTTCATGATTTGTGGGAGGATGTTCCCTTTATTTACTATCTTATACTCTTCTGTATGCGAGCGTCCGATGTTCTGGCGTTTCGGCACAACACGCAGAAGCAGGAAATCTGCTACAATTCTAGCAGAAGATTCACAGTCACAGACACATACACAGAAGAGAGGTACATTTTCGCATTCATTTGAATGTCATTTTTCTATTAGTTTCTTTATTATGGTTAATGTATGTTGTTTTCAAGTCACGGATGCGGACAGTGGTATTAACGAATTTCGTGGAGACGGGTTTCTAAAGTTCTTTGATATTGCTTTCTCGTGTCCCCACCCTCACGATCCCCAAGTCTTCCAGTCAGGCACGCCTTCGGATCATCTGGCTGTTGTTAATATCTTGACTGTGCTGTTTTCTTCATCTTTTCTCTTCTGTAAGGTATGGTTGCCTCTCCTTATAAATTACGTGCGGTAATATTTCGAAATTTTGTTTGCCAATTACCTCAGGACAACCATAACATCTAGTATATCTCTGCCTTCAAGCAGTTCTTTGTCTTCTTTCCCCAGGTGTTCAGTTTCTTTGCATCTGAGAACTATATGTTATGAAATTGCGACCGTTCCACATGTATGACAGACATTGTCCTTTACCAGGTTAAGGTCCGTAACTTTTCCCTATAGAGGCCATGTCCCGTGAGGTAGTGCAACAAGCCTCCGTCGATCTCTAAGTGTTCCATGTTCTTCCTTTCAACCACGTTTCGGAAAAATCTGAGCTTCTGCCCTTTGATGAAATATTTCAGGTGAGTTGTCAGGAACTGCCTATATTTTCTTGAAGTTGTCGTTCGTCATCACCTATATCTCTTATGATGTTCATGACTCTTTGGAGGCTTTGTTTTTTTCAAGTATCTGACTCCTAGGTGTTTAATTTGCTAGTGCGTGGGCGTCTTAGCCGTGGCGACTTGTAGCGCATCCTCAAATGTTGTGCGGTAGGCGTGTGTGAGCCGGAGTGGTATTTGCCTTTGCATTCGATTTACTATGGTATCCTACCTGGCGTCGCTTACTCTGTGACAGTTGCCGAGTAGGCTAGATTTGATCTTATGTCGCGCAGTGGCGCAGCTTTATAGTTTTGAGGGGTATTTTTACGTTCTTTAGTGCTATTGAGATTACTTTCTGTACTTTTTTCGATGCTATTATTGCTGTTTGTTTAGTATGTTTTTTTTAAATTGAAGGTTTCCATTTAGGATGACTGCTAGATATTTAAAATTTTCTTCTCTTTTAATCGTGTTATTGTTAATTTTCATTAGTGGTCTCGCCTGTCCCTGTTTAGTTTCCCTTTAATGATTACATTTTTTTTCGACGAGAGTTCTAGTTTATTATCACAGCACCACGATGCAAGTTTTAATGCAATATTGTTTATTTTACTTTCGATGTGTCTCTGGCTCATTAGTGTTAAAAGCACGGCTAGATGGTTTGCATAACTCACCACTCTCTCTCTCTCTACCTCCTCCAACTGGTTTAGGGCCTCCAGAAACGGCTGGAAACCGAGACCCTGGGAACATCCTTTGCCTTGTATCCTCCTCTACATCATCCGATGTCCCCATCTCGATTTTCTGTTTTTGAAATAGTGTCTAATTAACTCCCATAGGTTGGAGTGCAGTCCCAGTTTTAAGTTCTTCCAGTAGTGCCGGCCACCAGAGGTTGACGAAAGCTCCGCTGATGTTGAAGAAGATCCCAAGAACGTACGTGCTTTGTCTCTTTTATGGTGATTTATTGACTCACAGATGGCGTTTACTGTGTCCTATGTGGACTTCCTCTTTCTAAAGCTGAATTGTAATATACAGTTTTCTAGGTTAGGTCTATATTATTGAGTTTTTTGTACTATGATATTTTTTCGTCAATTTTCCCAAATACTGTTAATAAATATATGGCCTAATACGACTTAGGATCCGTGCTATCCTTTTCACCCTTCTCGAGAACAACTAGCTTTGCTGTTTTCCACCGAGTAGGAAACCTGCCTTTTTATTACATGGCCTGAGTAATTTGTGTTTAGTGTGGCGTCCAGAAATTAAACTGCTTTTATATATTTATTTTTTATGCAGTCTGGGACAGAAAGAAGCCTTGCCGTTTCTAACTGATTTTATTGCCATTCTGTGTCTTGGTTGTTAATTTCATTTGCTCTTTCATGTCCTTTGCTCTGAATGTTGGTTGTATTTCTGAGCTTATTCTTGTTTGCTTATTATTTCCATTTTCCACATTTTGTGTGTTTTTCGAAAAGAGCTTTTCCACCAAAAGTTTCATTGTATCTTTCCGTGTTTTTGTAAAGGTTTCGTTTTATTTTTTAGTGTTTTTAAGTCCGTCTTGGCCCTGATTTTGCTCATCATTAGTTTCTATGGCATATGCCATGGATTCAGACTTACATTATTTTCTACGAAGCAGTTTCATGTTCTCATTTTGATATTCTTCAGCTCCTCTTCATACGTGCGTTTGATGGTTTTGTATGCTGTTAATCTTTTGTGAATCGATTGACTTGTTATCAGAACAAGTAGGATGTGCTTGTGCTAAGTTGCTGGTAATCGACAGTATTTTTGGCGTTATATGCAATTTGGGTAATAGGATTTAAAGCTCGGAAATGGCTGCAAAGTGACATAAATTGTCAAGTTGGTTCATGAGTACATTAGTGAGGGGAACGTTGTCATCAATTTTAGGTTCCAGAATGTGGTGACCGTACACTTAAATCTACATTGAATGTTATAACTAAGGACTTTTTTCTCTGTGATCTTGCGTGTTTCCAGATTTCCGATTGTTATTGGGTGAGTTCTCAAAACTAACAGTAGGTAACACCACGGTTTAGAAACAGCAGCTCCATAGTGAGGATAAAAGGAACTTATTGAATCTGGCAGAACTATTATATAAAATTATAGGTAGCTTATTTTCACGAAACAGTAAGGAAAATAATGTCCTATTTGAAGAAAAATAGTTAAAACAGATTAACAAATTAACTAATGTATAAATTGAGAAAAGGCATTATTCATTTTCGTATCTTACGTAATTTCTTACTTCCAAATGAATAAAAAGTAAGTAGTTATTATTCTTGTGATCGTGCTGTGAAGATAGAATTTTTAAGTGGAAACCTGAACAAATTGTGAAATTGTGCCAATTACACAACTTTTGTGTCGCGTTTTTGTGCTTAGGAACGAAACTTTTTTGATATTTTAGACATTTGTAATTGATACATTTTTCAAAATAGTATGTTATTTCATACAAAGCACTTTCATGAAATGTTAGTAATAGTAAGAGAGGAGAAAAAGTAGAGAAGTCTTAAAATATATAATTGTTACTTAAAATCTTAGAAATCGAAAAAATGACTCAAGAATAGATGCGAAATGACTCTAGAAAAATAGATGTGTTTTACTTCAGGGACTGTGCGAACGTAGCCGAGTTGGTAGAGCGTTAGCGAGCGCCATCGTGACTGAGATTTCCTAACCTCCCTGATATCGGAGTAGGACCTGGTACCTTCACACTAGAACCTAGCCAACTCCTTTCCCACAGCCTTTCCCTATTTTATCTCGACCTAAGCCAAAGTTGCCTAAAGGTCATAAGCCAATTCAAACTAAAATTAGCTTAAGGAAATAACAGTTCCTGAAATTAATCAGTAGTCGTTTTTGGAATGAATAAAATACATCTTACAATTGTTTATACACATCAACTCTCTAATTCGGAATTTGAAAGTAAAATCCAACAATGGCTGAATAGGGAATAAAATAAAATTACACAAATAAGTTTCTGTTCTTTAGAAATAAAAATGTTTAATTCACTTCTTGAGTAGAAGTACGAAGAAGCAAGCAAAAAATAAAGTAGTTTTTCGTCGTCCTTCCACTCTGTTTAAATTTCATTATTTCAGTATTCTGGACTTACAGTGGTAGCTCGCACACAATTTCATCAAATTAGGAAGATTTGTGTGTGTGTGTGTCAAATTTCTTCGTGTCCTTTTCTTTTCCCACTTGTTTGAAATGCATGTGTTTAAATTTTTCAACTTACTAATTCCGTGTTGGCCATTAACTTGAGGAGTAATTTTCAGACATTCAACAAAAGAGATGCAAAAATCTTTATTTTTTCACTCCATTTCTTCCTTCTTGGAAATTACTCTTTTATATCGTTCAACAGCGTTTCTTTAAAATGTTGTATGCTATGGCTTGAAGTCCTATTATGCTGGTTTCCTCAGTAAATGAAAGAAGCTTCTATAACTGGAAAGACAATGCATGTTCTGTCATCTTTCAGATTTACCTGCACACGAATATGTGATTGTGTATCTGTAGGATTTCAACTACAAAAAAATGATATATGGCTTCTCTTCCATTAATGCCTCTCTTTTTTTCTCTTCAAAATATAGTTTTTTTTTTTGTTTGTTTGTTTTCTTAAGTTCATTGTGCACTGAAAACGTCCATTACCTAATTTTAAATCCATTTGGTGCTTATGAAATTAATAAAAATAATTATGTTTTGGGTAATCATTAGTTGCTTTTACATTTACAAATTAATGTTCTACAGCACTTTCAGCACTTTAATGTCTACATTTTACATATATTTGTTAGTACGTAGTAATTACCTTTCCCTTTGTTACTTAAAAGCGTATCCTACTTCACTGTTTGCACAGAAGCATTATATTGAATGTTACCAGATCATTTGTTTTCTTCAAATTGAAAAGTCTCTGTTTTGTAACTTTCTCCATATTCATTTGCATTTTGATAACAATGCATTCTCAACTTCAATTTTAAATCCAGTACGCTGCCCTCAAAATCTTGAATTTCAATTCAGTAGCAATTTCCATATTTATATCCCAAAACTTTTAGGAATTTAAAATTTTAGCCCTATAAATTCGCTCTTACATTCCCTATCATTGAAGAGGAGTATGTTCACTTGAATATGGAGGTATAAGTATAACGATCATCAATACGTATCAAGAAAAATTGTTTGGGAGTTTAATATGTCTATTTTCGTTAGATTGTGAGTGTCCCGAGTGAGGAAAACCATGAAACTTATTGAGTTAATAAAGGACTACGGTATGGGACATAGACGCTTAAATACCACACAGATATTCAATTCAAGAAGCAATAACTATATATCTCTGGAACGGTTCGACGCCAAGATCCAGGGCCATCAAAAGCACAGTATACACTGAGAAAAGATAATGGACGAATATACTTAAATACGTATGGATCATGTTTAAAACTGTTACTACGTGGCCAAATGAAATAACAGGATGAAACAACATGCCTCTTACGTATAGTGCAAATCCTGATATAACATACGTAAATGAAGCTGACGTACGTACTGATGATCATGATTGACACTGAGCTGGTTACTTCCAATCAATGTATAATATGCTTACAAACGGATGTATCATACGTACAGCATGACATTCCCTACAGCAGCAACATATGTTTAGTTTGGATGTATTATAAACTTTCACGCAGAAGAGAGCCAAGATGCTCCTAATGATCAAGGACTTGGTAATAAAGTTCAATCCCAAGAGTGTCCTATTCCTGAGACACTTGTAGGCGTCAAATAAAAAAGATAGGTAAGATTTGAAACATCGTATAATCAAATACTTCAAAGTATATGAAACTCTATTTTAACATTTTTCTACCCTCCAGTGGGCTATACCCTCTATATCAGGATGGGATTTTAGGGGAGCAGGGAGAATAAGAAATGTGGGTGGGCTAAGAATAATTTATTAATTTTAATATCCTCTATTTCAATCCATAAACTAGGCCATTATAAGCTTAGGTCATAATCATGTACGTAGGTTGAGCGGGATAGCGATGGCGGGATGAAAAATGATGGTGAAGTGCAGTATATATCACAACAATAGAGACATACAAGACAAATGATTGATAAATTTCCACCCAGGACGACTCTGCGCGTAATGGAAAATAGATGAAGCCCTATTAGTAAGATGAATATGGTGCTATAATGAGAATGCGTAATGAGACTGAATGTATGGATACCAATATGATAGGTTGGGATGGTGGTTGCCAGACTGCTGTTTCTAGAAGCCTTGTGTGAAAATGGACGTAAGGGCCAGAATAGATAGCATGAAAATTAAGATAGAAGATTGTTCGAGCTGCATATTGGATTTGAGAGAGGATACATAGGCGTCATAAGCGTATAGGTTCTGAAGAGTGATGGTAAAAAGGTAAGAAGCTGTTCGAGATTAATGGGTTGGGAAGCTGAAGATGGAGGTGAATTGGGTTGTCGTTTTTTTTGGTCAGATTGGTACTGTTAATTCAGGTTTAATTGAATCTCCTTCGGTCGTCCTTTACGTTTGTAACTGAACGTTGGGTGTTTTCCTCCACCGATATTGCATTATAGTGGTCTTCGTAAGTTAGATCAGTTTTTAGTCTGATGTGGGCCAGTACAGTTGTTGGTGTGATGAGCACATTGTATAGTTGACAGCGTTCACAGCAAAGTGGCTGTGGTCGTGGTGATCTCGACGGTTCGACTCTGTATCGTCTCCTGTAAATGTAAGCACCACTGGATAGAAGATCATTAATGGTCTGCTGATGATGAGTGATAACTCGAACCATGAAATTAGGTGTGCTCAAAGATGTGTTTCGCAGTGTCTTACTGTCGTTTCGAGTCATGATAGCTTTTTTTTTTTTTCAAAATCTCGAAACTGTATTTGTTTCTGATAGTAGTAACGAAGTTAGCATCTGGAGTTTAAATTATAGCTTCGTTTCGACTAGGAATGATTCTGGTGATTTTGTCTCGACAGGTGTATTTGAGGCATTGATGAAGTTGTTTCGGGTTATATTTAGGGTCGAAGTTGGCTAACAGGGATGAATATGTCTTGGTAGCTGTTGATGATAATTCTTCATTATTGCGTATGTCCATCGAACGGTCCGGTTCTCAATAAGAGTCACTGATAATATGCGTCCTTTTACAGTACTAAGTGGTGCTTGTTGCTGCTAATGTCCAGTCCTGCTTTTGATGGTACACGTGAGCGGGTAGATGGTCTAGCTGTTTCTAAGTAGCTTTTCTGTTGCCTGCTGGTCAGTAGTAGGTGGTTCGTGGTATGGTGGTAGTTTATGAATCATAGGAGGTATATTTAGATGTTATCCAGGTAGTTTCTTCTCTTTCATTATGAGGTGAGAACGTGATGCGAGTTAGAGTGAACGAAGGTGAAACAAAGTGAACAGTTTTGTCTGTCAGTGATGATGAACCAATAATCAGTCTCTGTGAAATGACTACTGTAGTTTACTTGCATCTCCCGACACTGAGAAATGCCGTCAAACCTAATATGGTCGTATACTTACAGATCTCGCCCGTACGTTTTCTCACCAGGGTCTTCAATAGTAAGTTAAACCCATAGCTACGCTAGGTTTGAGTTGATCAAAATCAGACTATACTGGCTCTACTAAAAGTGTTCAAACCGAATTACCAGGATAGTACTTCGTTTCACAAAGGCGGGGCTGATCCTACGAAAATAACATATATATAATATATCTTGATAATTTTATCTTTAACAAACAGATTGTGAGAAAATGTTTTCAGATATACTTTTGTACAGTTTTGTTATGATAAATCATTATTAACATTCGAATCAATATAAAAAATATAACCAATAATAACATAATTTGTAATGACTACCCTCTCGTCGTATAGCTTTATGTGATGCCATCTATCGAGCAACTTTTCAAACTAACTTTACATAAGAACGGTATATACCATATAACACATAAGAAATATCAATAAATGTCAGTTGATAAGTAAAATAATCAAGAAACATTTCTTCATACTTACGAGGGAGGATCCAAAAGAAACCGAAACTTCGTAATACAAATGTGCGTATTTATTTTTGTTGTTATAACTTGAATCACTTTCAAAGTATATCTGATGCAAGGAACCGGTCTAAACGTGTTTTCCATTTTCGAAGCAGTCGTGAAACTCTTGCCAAGTGATACCTTTTAATGCTACCTCGTTTTTTAAGTCATCTCTTTCACATCTGCAAAACGTTTTCCTTTGAGGATTTTTTTCTTCCGGGAGTATAAAACAAAGTCACTCGGAGCAAGATAGAGTGAATAAGTGGCGGGTGGAAAAGTTTGATCATGTTGTTTCGGTTAAAAGTTTTTTCACAATCAAGGTTTTGTGTGATGGCGAGGCACAAATTTTGCTGCAACTCTTTCCATTTGCAATTCCTTGCTCAAACTCCGTTGGAAGGAATTCCTGAGCCAACCAAACAAATCAAATATTTCGTCAGTGGTTCTGCGACGGTCTTCCATAATCAGTCCACGGATTCTGGCCACTCAAATGACCTTGAAGCGGGAAAGCCACTCGTAAAGTTTTGTTTATACCAGAGCAGCTTCCTTGTAAGCCGTTTCAAGCATTACAGCCTTTTCCTGAAACAGTATTGTATAGACTCATTCATTGTTTCCACTTTTCAGTGATCACAAAAGTCGCCGAACAAACAAGATGCGAGCAAAAAAAAATTACTACGTGGCACCACGACTTCGCTCGACAACGCTGGCTGTAGACTGATGCAGAAGAGTCCCAGCAAGAGGTATCTAACGGCAGAGGCATGTACTACAACGGGTCCGCCCACCAGAGAACGATTCCGGTTTCTTTCGGGTGCACCATCGTACAAAATGTATACAAATATCATTCACGTTATTCCATATTCGGGTAATTCATGTTTGTATCAAATTCGTTAGATTCCTTTCCCTCGCTTCGCAATCAAATATGGCGCATAAGCTGCTCTAGCGTTAAAAATTGGCAGGATGAAACATACATCCGCCGGAAGAATCAACATGCCTGCTACATATGAATTTCATTTACGTTTCTGCTGTAACTATATACTTCACTGTCTCGATGCCGCATCCTTCTACAGTATACGTATATGTCAAACTTAAAATATATAGGTCTATTCTATACATTGTAATGGAATTCCTGTAATATAGTGGAGCTGCATAGTGTTAACAATCCCCAATTTTTTGTTTGCCTATATTTCATACTTATAACAAGTGTTCCATACGTGTTTAAGTTGTATGTCTACGTTCCCCGTATATTTCTCTTCTATACGTTCTTACGTATAACTTTTTCGCTCAGTGTACGCAATAATTCAATGAGATTAGTCTTGGATGAATTTTCTGGAGTTGGAATTCTAGTGTCTAAAATAGGCCGAAGAAACTGCAGTTTACAAGAAGGGAAGTGTAGTTTGATCAAATTTTGTCATCTGCCATTTAGTTTGAGGAAAAGTAATATTTAATAATCTTAGTATTTCGTTATGCGTAAAATGTATATTCTTTTGACTATTTTACAACAACAAAAAAAAATATATTTGGGGCGCTCCACATCCCCTAAATACGTCCCTGGCGAGGAATGCTGCGGTTTGGGAGGTGACGCTACAACTCGGTACTGTTTCAATACAGGACACAAGTGAAGCAGAAGTGACTTCTGCTGACAGAATCATAAAAACATACACTTATACACTTCCTTCTATATTCCAGCTCCTATCTCGGTACCTTGTAGTTAATATGGACAGCTACTTTTTTCTGTATTACCTCTCTATAGGACGTAGATTCTCCTAGCAAAATCTCGGAGTATGTTTCGATATGATCTCATTGACAGTCTCCTTGTAAGCAAAATATGCATGTGCATCCTCCAAAGTTTATTCTATATGATTAAGTTCTTCAGTACCAAGCCCAGCAAGTTTTAATTCAGACAAAAGAGAGAATTTTGATAGTTGTAATTTTGATTTTCCAAATTGTTTACAATATAAAAATTGATCACGAGAGATCAACATTATGCAAGTTTTATCCCTCGGAAAAATTTCCCCTGTCCAGTATAAACACCCAAAAGTTGAAAGTCACGGACCCCGTTTGTTGTGAAAATGTGAACATAGCATATTTTAGAATGATATGGCTTTGTAAAGCAACATCACCTCAAGTTTGTATTTACATAAGTGATAGTACGTGCTCTATTAGCTGATAATGTGCCCACACATTTTAGTGGGGTATTGTTGCTTTGTATTGTTGCGTGGTAACAAAGAAGGGACTGAAAGATGTTTTGTATGATTTTAACGTATATTTTCTCAGCTTATCAGTAATACCCCAAAGTAAATTCTCGTGAAATTGAAAGTTCCTAGTAAAACTAAACTATGATATGAATAAAGTGTGGTGTGTGTCTGCTGTTAACGGTCAGAGCTGCTTGGAATTTAAAAATGTTCGAAAGGGCCTAGCAGTGTAAGATGGTGAAAAGTGCCTTGGAAGGAATCGTGATGGGAAAAAAAATCTACCATATTTAGCATAAAAAATGATGGCTCTCAACCAAATTTCAGCGCAAAAGATGCTAACCTAACCTCAAAATAAATTAAAGTGTTTTTTGGACAGTTTAGCGATATCTTGGTCAGATTTGCACCTACGATTACCTTCTTATAACCACGTTTTATTAACTCATTTTCTTGTCTGTTCGGTACAAATTTTGCAATCTATTTTAAACCAACTTCTCGATGATCTAGAGACTTGAAACTTTAAACATAGCTCAGAACTGGATGACAATGCAATATTAACTTACGACATGTTGATAAAGTCACCATCTTGGATCCAAAACGGCCGCCAAACCCATTGTTGTATAGAGTACACAGCCTAAACGGCTAGAGCAATAAAAACGAAATTTGGTATTAGGGTACACTATCACTAATAGGTTACAAAACTATTACCAAACGTTTCCAAAGATGCCATCTTGGAAATAAAATGGCGGACACAAAAAATTCCTTTTTTAACAGTTTGAGTTAGAGAAATGAAATTTGGTATTAAGGTACATGACCACTAGTAGGTAAAGAAAATATTACAAAATGTTAAATAAAAAGTCACCATCTTGGATCCAAAATGGCTGCCAATCCCATGTTTGTATCGAATACATAGCCTAAACCGCTGGGGCTAGCAAAGTGAAATTTGGTATGAAGGTACATTAAGCACCCAACAAAAGAAAACAATTTGGGAGCACAGCTCCCACGGGGGCCTCGGGGCAGCGCCTCCAGCGAAGTGAAGCGAGTATAGATAATATAACATCCCGATGAGTTAATATGACAATGCAATATTAACTTATATGTATATATATAAATCCGGAAAATAAAAATTAAACAGAGTGATATATTATTGGTAGGTAGATATAACAATTTTCTATTTCAGATATAATCAGGTGAAGAGAAACTGAAATAAACCTGCAATTTGCCACATGTCTCTGTCATAATCTCATCAAGATGTTTAAAATCGATCGCAAAATTTTACACACACGAGACTAAAAAACAGAAAATAATTATTTAAATTTAAAAAATTAATATATCACGTTTCTAAAACGGACTAAAAAGTATAAAATAATTTCTCCTAGCCTCATACATATTTATAACCCCATACAGATTCCTGACCTAATACAGATTGTCCTGAAAATTTGTGACTAAATTTTTAATAGCTGTGAAAATACGTGTAAGATTTAGAACGACAACGTGAGGTGCATGCAATAGATAATAGTAAGGAGTGTAGAGATTAGCTGTCGTTGAGAAAAAAAAAGTTTCAGTAAAAGTGAGGATAATTTTTTACTTGCTCTCGGATTTATCAAAAGTTTGCTGAGCTCTTTGAATTTCCGCGGATTTCAAGGTTCGTACATATTTATAATTTTCTAGTATTATTTTCAGTAAATTTTTTAACATAGTTTACCCCTCTCTTCTGAATGTCTTTTCTTTATGAAGTTTCATTTTCTGAATGCGTTGAACCTTGTAACAAGAATTCAAATATTCGTCTAAAAACAACTCTCCTCATTTATCCTTTAGAGTTTAGAGATATGATAACATGATATTAATTATATGAGAGGGAATAGCAATTTAGAATTTCGACTAATCAAACACAGAATGTTGTGTGTTGTCAAACGACTGAACAAAATTTTAACAAGAATAGATTCTTTTCATAAATACTTGCTGTTAATTGTAAATTACGAGAGAGCAGCGCAAGAACCTTGTCCACAGTGATAATATATTTGTTATTTATTAGTTGAATATTGCAAGGTACTTATTAATACTTTTAAAAGTTACTTTCAAATTTAATTATTAAGTTTGCGTTTGTTATATATGTGACAGTCACATATTTTTCCTCACATCATGTTGGTCTGATGACCTCCAATGGCCTCCTGAATACTAGTTTGTTATATTATTTTATGCTCGTTATGTACTGCGTTAGGTAAATATTCCATTTATTTCAATGTTCACAATAGAAAACATGATATAAAAATAATATCTATTAATTACATGAACACTTCATTGTATTAACTCATATCATACCCGTTTTTACTTCTTTCCATATTTTTATTTATATTCAGGTTCAATAAAAATTAACAGTCCTTTAAGTTATGTATTTAATCCAGAAGCACTTGCCTCTGCAGTCTCAACTTACATCCAGTTAATTCATTTACGCTGTGTCAGCTCCATTCCTTACACAGTTGCTTTACTTGAAGTGGTCCTTCACACTGCTGCAATGAGGGTGCTACAACTGGAAATGTTCCAAAAATGAATTCTCGCACATCTTTCCTCAATCTCCGAGACAAGATAACAGCTTCCAGCACAGTCCACCTGTTCTCAGCCAGCAAGAAAAGCCTTGCAGTTCACTGGGTTGGAAGTGACAATAAGAAGATAAAGAAAGTCAAAATAACGTAGGTTAGAGAAATTCGATGATAAAGGAAGACATGCAGACAAAAGGAAATCAATGTTCAGACAGGAATGACGATTGTTTTATAGATAACATTACTAAAGTACAACGCTCTAGTTTATATATATATTTTTAATTCCAAGTGTACAGTGAGTTCCATAGCCCCTGCTTGCTTTTAACTCCAATTTTAGGATAGAAAGAATCAATGATTTCCGCTGAAATCTTGCAAGCACGCGAGAGAGATATCTAAAAATTGACTGAGGCTAATTGGATAAACGTTTCATCGGTCTTCGTAGCGAAAACTGAGAAACTGATATTTTCCTTATGAAAAATCAATGTTAAAACTCTCGCAGACAGATAAAACTGTGAAGACGAACCAAATATTGCTGGAATAAATGTAGTATTGTATTTCTCGTATTCCAGCAACTAGATAGGCACAGCTCACTAATCACGGCCTCACCGTGACACAATAGCGGACACACCTCAACCGTTTTTGTCATTTCAGTAGTAATTATGTTGTTGATATGCGTCTCTGAGGATTTGGTAAATTGTATATTTACATTGAAGGGTGTCCCCTATAGTTTGTCAGATTGTGTGTGCCTATCTTGATACCGGAATACGGAAAATTTGATACTAAATTGCTTCCAGCAATATTTGGTTCATTTTCGCAGTTTTATTTGTCCGTGGGCGTTATAGCAATGATTCCCATACGAAAAATAACACTTTTGCAGTTCTCGCTACGAAGAACGACAAAACGTTTGTCAAATATTTATGCGTTTAGCTTTATTCAATTTCTACATATCTCTCTCAGGGTCTCACGGGCTTGCAAAATTACAGCGAAAACATTGATTCTTTCTACATGAAAATTGAAAAAAAAAGTGGGAGGGATAGGAGTTATGGAATGCACTGTATACAGGGTGGACAAAAATTCATTATCAAAACTCTAGGAAAGAAAAGTTCTCATCAAAATAAAGAAAAAAATGTGTCTTTCTAATTTGTAAAATTCCGCTTAGTTTCGAAGTTACAAGCTGCCGAAAGCGTGGGAAAATGAAATTTAGAGCTTGATATTACCAATACCATTAACAGTAGAACTGCGGTCACAAGGTACCTCCAAAGACTTTCAACCTGCTCTATTCAAAAATAGATATTTCAAATTGTGCGATGGTTGCGCAAGGGATTCCCCAAAGGAACTAGGGAATTCCCAGATATTCTCTTAAGTAAAGATAGGCTGAAATATGCATGAATTTGACGACTTTCCAATTTTTCAGCAGGTAACAATAATTCGCTTGCGCCAAGTCGAAGTCTCAAAGATACCATTTTCCAAGTGATTTTCGTATAAAACTGCGTGGTACATAACTAACAGGAGTCAGAGCTATTCTCCGAACTGCAATACATTCAATGAACTATTGATTTATTTGTTATCAATGAGAGAGAATGTGATTGCAAACCTTGATGGCGATGATTAATCATGTAAACAGTGCAGTATAGGGTAATAAACGACCGCAGTGGTCAGCTGGTCACAGGTGTCAGATCATGCATCACAGCTAGAGTTCCGCGTTTGAGTCCCGGTTGGGAATCAACTTTGTGTAATTTGAAAATACAAAACAAAAACTTAATGGAAGCAAGATGAGATAAGGTTCTTGGTTACTAAAAAGACCCATAAGTACAAAGTCTGTAGTTTTTTTTTATAAGTCTTGACAAGTGATGTCAAAGACTTTTTAATAATTATGACTGAAAAAGGAAAGAAATAAATAAAATACATTTGGATAAAGTTGACATAACGTACACGATATTCCAAACACATTTACGTCTGATCGTCCTGTTGCATTTGTACGTTTGGATTTTGGAATATGAACATGTTAAGATATGTCTACTCATCAAGGAAAAAAAAAAGTAAACAAGAATTGTGAAGACTGGTTGCGTTTTAAGTTGAAATCAGGTATTGAGATTTGAAGTAAGAAATTTTGAGGGAAGATTTGTTTGATTCCATAATAACAGATTCTAAATTATTTTTTACTTCTTAAAAAAAATTATCTGGGTCGTTGCTTGAAAACAGATATCCTACGGTTTATTCTTTAGAACTTGGGATAGGCTGTTATTATTGGATCATATAGTGGTGATTTACAGTGTTAATATGAGAAGTTTTATGTTAGCCGCGTGAAAGTAGCCGAAATATGAAATTGAACAGAAACAGGAAGCATTCACATGTTTGTCTTTTAAATTACATTGCTGAGAAGGTCTGCCTAAGTCCGAAACATGTCTGGGAGAGAATTTTTGCCGTACATCAATTTTCAAAGGGAAAGAATGGGACAGGTAACGTAAAGCCTTATTTTGATTGACTAGCAGTGCAGGCTCTAATTGAGGGCAAAAAGGGGCAAGCGCCCCGGGCGACACGTTTAGACGGCGGCAAATTGCTAAAAACAAAAAAAAATAAAGTTCCTAAAAAGAAAGTAAATTCGCCTGTTAAATTGAAATTGACCTAAATGTGTTCAAAATTTTAATACCTGTGCGCTAAGACATTTATTATATTATTCCATAGAACCTACCATCTCTAAAATTCGAAACCGCGATTCAAGTCAGATAGGTAGGTAGGTCTACTGCTTATTAGAGTTAGTAATTTCGATGCCACGACAGGCTCCAAAGAAGATAACAAAAGTGGAATACGTGATGCGAGACAATGTTGTAGCCTTCGCGGTAGCCGGTCGTGTTGTTTCGCTAAAAAAAACGATGGAAAGGGCGGAAAAATATAATTTTGCCCCCATAGAAAAATTTCTAGATCCGGCACTGGTACCTAGTAAAGAACCTCCGTTGGGAACGATGTCGGTTGTGTACATCCACGTGCAGATGAATATATTTCTAGGAAGACACTTAAATATAGTTAATTAATTGAACCAAACACTTACTCACCGAACCATTATTCTTTTGATTATTTTAAGTAATACTCTATATACAAAGAGTAAAAAATTTACATATGTTTTTGTGTAGTTCCTTTCTCTAAATTCAAATTATTTACAATATTATTTTGGAATTACACGAATCTTCCTTCAGAATGTTGTGTTCCAAATTTCAATACTTGAACTTTCAACTTGAAGCGCAACCACATTTCATCATTCTCGTTTATTTATGTTCGTGATGAATAGGGATCTCAACATGTTCAGATTCCAAAATGCAATCGTACAAATGCAACAGGACGATCAGACGTAAATGTGTATGGAATATTGTGTACGTTATGTCAACTGAATTCCAACGTCTCTTATTTCTTTCCTTTTTCGTTCATAAGTATTAATAAGTCTTTGACATGACTTGTCATGGCTTATAAAAAAAACCTACAGACTTTGTATAGTGTTTTCAAATTACACAAAGTTGATTCCCAACCGGGACTCAAACGCGGAACTCTAGCTGTGATTCATGATCTGACACCTGTGAACGTTTAACCACTGCGGTCGTTTATTACCCTATACTGCACTGTTTACATGATTAATCATCGCCATCCAGGTTTGCAATCACATTCTCTTTCATTGATAACAAATAAATCAATAGTTCGTTGAATGTATTGCAGTTCGGAGAATAGCTCTGACTCCTGTTGGATATGCAACCACGCATTTTAATAAAAAAATCACTTAGGAATGGAATCTGTTTGAGATATCGACTTGGCGCAAAAGTCGATATCTCAAACAGATGTTATCTGCTGAAAACTTGGAAAGTCGTCAAATTCATGCATATTTCATCCTACCTTTACTTAAGAGAAATTCTGGGAATTCCCTAGTTCCTTTGGGGAATCCCTTGCGCAACCATCGCACAATTTCGAAATGTGCAATTTTGGATAGAACAGGTTGGAAGTCTTTGTTTATGTCCTGTCGCTGAAGTTCTACTGTTAATGGTATTGGAAATATCAAGCTCTAAATTTCATTTTCCCACGCTTTCGGCAGCTTGTAACTCCGAAGCTAAGCGGATATCGAAACTCCGAAATTAAGCGAGTATCGACAAATTACAAAGATACATGTTTCCTTATTTTGATGAGAACTTTTCGATCCTAGAGTTTTGACCAAGAATTTTTGTGCAGCCTTTATATATATGAAACTATTTATGCATTATTTAATTTTCATATTGACACTTTCAATAATAACTCGTTTATTACATCATTGTTTAATATACAGAATAAGTAGCACAAAGTAAACTTTAAATGGAATTTACCACGTGAGAACAACTTCAAAGTTGTTAGAGTGGAATATCATGGTACCCGTAAGTACCTTCAATATCGATGCTTCATTTTCTTGACATTCCAACTTCAACAGTTGATCACTTTATTCTGAAACTTGTAACAGAGTAGAAACAGCAGATACCGGATGACAGAGAAAAATGAAAGTAGCATTAAAATCGAATAAAGAGCAGACTAGTATTAATGGATATTCGTAAATTAACATCCAAGTGGCTTTTAAAAAGTAAAGGTACAGAAAAAAAATATATTTTAGAAGCTACCTTCATACCTGAGTGCCTTTTCTACATAATTGATACGTAAATTCGGTCACTTGTCGTGCTGTAGCGCCAGGATTGAATTAAGTTCCAGTTTAATCCTAATTTCAAATCAGTATTCTAAAAAAAAATTAAACATCTTAGCAATCCGCTCATAAAACGAACGGAATGAAGTAGATAATAATTTCCTCTTCATATTCGTATCAAACTATTTGACACCACCGAACAAATACTTATCCAAAGTTTGTTGAATTTTCGCTATATTCTCGTATCATGTATTGTAAAGGACACGATACTCGGTTCGTTCTATTAGAATATAAAAGGAATCTAGTAATCTGTTCATCAGTATCTTAGGGCAGCTGGAAGAGATTTTTCGAGTTAGAGTATATTCTAGAAGAATGGAGGAAATGTGTACCAAAAATGTAAAATATACTGGGAAATATATCAAAGTCTTTTTTCTTTTAAACTTCAAATTTCTTTTGAACTTTTACAAATTATTGCCCATAGATTTTGGTATAACTCTTGTATTCTAAAGACTACAGAAATATCAAGGAATAATACCCCACTTACCCTCTTTACCCGACAAGCAGTGAATGTTTTCTGTTGTGGATTTCTAAATTTTCGTTGAAGCGTGCTGATAATAATTCATATGGACCATTACAATAATTCTTATTTTCAGTTAAATTCATTCAACGTTTTTCAGTCACAGCAGTAACATATTTTACATCATAATGCAAACATGCGTTATTGATTATCTCTTCGTATCCTCTTAGAATTGTTATATGAATCCTTAACAGTTGTAGAGCACTACGAATATTTTAAAAGTGCTTACCTTAATTCCACATAAATGTGTTTGTAATAAGCACTTGAGATAATAACCAGTTGAATATTTTAAGACAGCAGGAAATTAAAAATCGCTACTCGAAAGAACCTATTTTGAATCCGCTTGGATAGTTAAACACTAAATGTATACATAAATCGAAAAAAAAAAAGCTTATTGGATTAGCTTTCAAGCACTCTAACCCTCCTCATCGGAGAGTTTAAAGTTGCACTGCTCTAATTCGTAACAGCAATGCTAACTCATTCGTGTTATAAATTAGAACATACGGGCAACGTCGGATCCAGCCACTCTCCGTATACTGTTTTAAAGAGCAAAAGAAGAGGATGAAATGGAAGTTCGAGAAGCGATGTGATTGCACGAAATATGTAATCTTAAGTTTTAAGTTACTTGGATGAATTCATTACATTTTTATTAAAATAGAGAGTTCCGAGAATTGAGAAGCAACTCCAGAGTTAGGAGTAAAATGATGCAATTTAAACAAAACACAAATGTTTGTCAATAAGAGGCTTAGTTGTTCTCGGAAGAACAGAATTCTCATCTTCCTCACCAGATTTGTTTTATTTTCCCAAAGTTTCACACTGCAGCTAGTAGAGGCATTACATTCTGTTTATTCTTATTTTCTCAAGAGTATATATATTCTTCAGGAACAAATTTTATGTTTAATTCATAAAATAAAATGTTGGGACTACGGTGGCTCAGTTGGCAGAGCACTCACCTCTGGTGCTAGGAGTCGTCTGTTCGATCTCTGCTCATGCCATGCGGGCTTTGTGGTGGACAAACACCATGTGCGTGGATTTTCTCGGAGTTTTCCCGTTTCCTCTCACTTTCTTCATTCTACAAATTCATCCCATCATCATCCATACGGCCTGGGCCATAGTTGCATAAAGGACTTAAAATAACATTCAAATTAAATTTATAAAATGTCATTGAAACTTCCTTTTATTGTTATATTTGGGTACAGCTTGGCCAATTTTTAATTTATTTTAATTAAGCTAAAATGTGATAGGAAGTAGTTTAAAGTAATTCTTCAATACTTTAGTCAAATAAACCATAAAAAAAAACTAAATTCGCTCTGATTATTTTATGATCATGATCTGCTTTGATTATTTTATGATTTGTTTACCAATCGATGTATTACTATTTATGATGTATTACTTGACGCATGATGTCATTTAAGTAAATTAAACATTCTACTACTAGAACGCAGAAGAGAGAGGTTAATATGCAAAGATTTACTACAGTAGTACGTTCCTCTTGAAATTGAAAGTGACGTCTTTAGGACGTTTCCTAGAAACCTATCGGCTACGACATAAAAGATGGGAAGTTTCTCTTGGTTAACACTGTTTTTATATAATCTTTGCATTCGGAATGGGTTAGTGGAATTAAGTAATAAACCAGCTTCGTTAGTAACTTCTAAGATACATATTATCTTCACCAAACTTTATACATGAAACCAAATAGGAATTATAGTACTTCTACATATGTATATCAATAAGGCATTGCCTACGTATTAGGCGTTCGGAATAAAAATTCACAAACTTTGAAGCCCTATAAATTGTGATAAATTCCGAAATGCAATACTGAAGGACTGTTCATTTCAATACATGGCCAATACACTGTGGGGATTTCGCATTGATTTGTGATACCCATAAGAGACAGTTCCCTTCTAAGTATGCAATTCTTTCACAAAGTAAGCTATACGAAACGTCATGTCCTTACTGCATTTTTACCGTTTGGTGATCTAAGAATTCTCGAAAAGTCACCGATTTTCTCTTAAAGAGCTGATAATTTATTTATGTTCCTAGCTATATCATCTGCTTGCGCTGCAGCTGTTTTTTTTATTATTCTGTTGTATTTAACTAACAATGCAATATTTACACAGGAATTTTTTTTTTCTAATGATTCACAACCACTATAGTTTGTATGCAATATTTCCTTTCATGCCGACTCAACTAGGAGAATATATTTTCCTATTCTGTAACCTGAATAATTCATTTACGACGGTATGGAAATCTACAATTAATCAACTGCACTCGTCACGGTAGAAAACATAATAATGACGTCATTAAGGGTACCAACAATTATTCTCCAACTGTCATTAGGGCCACGGTGGCTCAGTTGGTAGAGCGCTCACCTCTGGTGCTAGGGGTCGTCGGATCGATCCCTGCTCATGCCATGTGAGCTTTGTGGTGGACAAACACCGTGTGCGTGTGTTTTCTCGGGGTGCTCCCGTTTCCTCCCACTTTCTTCATTCCACCAATTCATCCCATCATCATCCATACGGCCTGAGCCATAGTTGCCTAAAGGCCTTAAAATAAATTCAATTCAATTCCAACTGTCATTAGAGAAATTGGAAGAAAATTGAGATGTTAATTATCTGGCCAAACTATAAGGTCATGTGAAACTATTATTAAATTCACAGCACTACCAAGATAAATTACCGACGTTTGTCACTGTCAAGATATGGCTAACACAATAGATTCGTAAGATAGTGGAACAAAATATTTGTATTCTTTCTCATTATAGAAGGAAAACTTTTCTCGCTTTTGTTACTTGTCTCTCTCAAGAACAAAATCTGATTTAAAGAGAATGTTTAAATTTTGCTGAATATTACACTTCTACGACGGTGATACAAAAAATCAATAAAGCTTAACACTTATTGTCATCAGCAGTAGACCATAACTTGAATTACATTCAAATAGGCGCTCCGATCCAAGCTCAAGGCAAATTGGTTCATGCCAACCCAAAAATTGGTTGATACGTTCCTTTAGAACTGCCCCAAAACTTTTGTTTAACGATAAATTTTAATGTTAAACATCCTGTTGACTCAAGTATTTCTAATGTAACGCATCTGTTTTGCTTAATATTTCGACGCCTGAGAATTATATTCTCGTATCTCCTATTAACATGCCGTGGAGATACGAGAATATAATTCTCAGGCGTCGAAACATTAGCCAAGAGCATATTGAAGTAGGAGATATGTAACAATTGAACGTTATTCTCGGCTTCTGATAGGTCAGGGCGTTATCTTATCATGATTACAATTGAGATTACGAGAGGGTACTTGCTTACCTTACGTTATCATGTTTATTTATTCAAATTAAGAGTGTTTATTTAGAAAATAGAAGTTGTAATTGAAATTAGTCAGAACGTTTGTTTACTTTATCATGTTTACGTATTGAGATTACAAGAGGACACTTGCTGACCTTCTGTTATCATGTTTACATATTTTATTTTTCACATTCTTATCTTCTGTTGGTCGAGGAAAGCAGATGATAGATCCTCAAGCAACAGGTAAAATCCCTGGCATCCCATATTAACACTCAGTATCTAGGTCGAAAAACTTAGATTTTATCCCTAGTTGCCATGATTTTCAGAATTAATAACTGAGGATAAAAACCTCTCGCAGCAGGGAAAATCAAAGCATCCCCTGATAAATTGAACACCGAATCTTTGGGTAGAAATACTAAGATTTTATTCTTGGTTCCCATCGTTTTCAGAATTAATAAGTAGGAATGAAATTCTCACGCACCATGGAAAATACTCCATTATCTCCTAATAAATTGAACGCTGAATGTTTGGGTAGAAATACTAAGATTTTATTCCTCGTTCCCATGCTATTCAGAATTAATAACCGGGGATGAAATCCTCAGGGAAAATCCCCCGAATCCCCATGATAAATTGAACATCAAATATGGGAGAGGATGAATTACTTTAATTTTAAATATGATTGGGTGAACTGAGGATGAAATCCCCATGCATGAGGGTAAATCCATGACATCCCCTGATAATCCTTCAATATGGAACAGGATGAATCATATTAATTTTAGATATGATTGGGTGAACAGAGGATAAAATCCTCATGTACCGGTGAAAATCACTGATCAATTGAACATTGAATTTTAAGGTAGAAATACTAACATTATATCCTTGGTTACCATAATTATCAGAATTGATAAGTGAGGATGAGATTTTCATCCACCAGGGAATCCTCGGCACCCTTGATAAATTGAACAGTGTATCTTTGGGTAGAAATACTAAGATTTTATTCTTGGTTCTTATAATTTTTAAATTAATAACCAGGGATCAAATCCTCACGCACCAGGGAAAATTCCGGCTTATCCTATCAACACTGAACATTTAGGTAAAAATAATAAAATTTTATTTCTGGTTACCATGATTTTCAGAGTTAACAAGTGGGAATGAATTTCTCACGCACCATGGAAAACTCCAGCATCTCTTAAAAATGGAACACTTATTGCATGGATAAATTGATCACTGTATCTTTGGCTAGAAATACTAAGATTTTATTCTTGGTTCCCATCATTTTTAAATTAATAACCGGGGATCAAATCCTCACACACCAGGGAAAATTTCAGACATTCAATGATAAGTCGTACACTGAATATGGGAGAGGATGAATTATTTTAATTTAGACATGATTGAGTGAAATAAGGATAAAATCGTCATGCATCAGGGAAAATTTCAGACATCCCCTGATAAGTCGTACACTGAATATGGGAGAGGATGAATTATTTTAATTTTAGACAAGATTGGGTGAACTGAGGATAAAATCATGCACCAGAGAAAATATCACACATGCCCTGATAAATAGAACATTGAATATAGGAGAGGATGAATTATTTAATTTTTTGACATGATTGGGTGAACTGAGAATAAAATCCTCATGCACCAAGAAAAATCTCTGACACACCCCTGATGAACCGAATAGCTTTGGTTCCCATAAATTTCATAATTAACAACTGAGGATAAAATTCTCACGAATAAGGGAAAATTCCTTGAATCCCCTGATAAATTGAAAGCGAATTAACTAACAAACTCTATGGCTTATGGGACCCGCAAGTTCATTGCCGCAGTAACAAACGTCCGCCATTGGATTCTATCCTGAGAAATATCAAGCCAGTTTTCATCACGAACAACTACTATTCGAAGATCTTCTAATATTGTCCTCCCAACGACGTATCGGTCTTCCCAATGGCCCCCTACCATCCCGCCTTCCAACCAGGATAGAATATAATCTTCGTTTTTCCCCCATCCGAGCTACACAGTCTGCCCACCTTAGTCTTCGCGATTTCATTATTTTTACAACATCTGGTGAATCATACAGTCCGTTGAGTTAATCAATATGCAGTCTCCACCACTCTCCAGTCATCTCGTCCCGTTTCGGCCCGTATATCTTTCTCAAAACCTTATTTTCAAATACACGTAATTATGTTTATCTGCTAAGGTCGTACTCCAACTTTCACATCCGTAAAGTATTAAAGGCAGGTTAACTGTAAATTTGCAATTTCAATTTTATTGATATTAATCGCGATGTTAGAAGTTTTTGGACTGAATAGAAACATGCGTTCCCCGATACTAAGCGACATTTAATTTCTTCCGTGACCTCATTTTTGCTTGTTACGTATGCTCCCAATTATTTAAATTTCTTTTACTTTCTCTATGACCTCATCCCTAATTCTTATGTTTTTATTTCCTTTATTCTCTGTGTATCGGCTTCTTATCATGTATTTTGTTTTATCTATGTTTACCTGTAGACCTATCTCATCGCACGCGTCTACTAAGGCATCGGTGTTGTTTTGTAGTGCATCTATATTCGTTCCCTATTAAATCTACATCATCCGCGTATACAAACAGTTTCGGGACGGGCGTAAGCCATAGTGCTGTTACCGCCCATACAATTCATTTTATCTTTATCTTATACAAACAGTTGATTCAAACCATTCAATGATAGTCCCTTTTTGTCCCCTTTAATTTTTAAAATCGGATATTCTAACGCAAAGTTAAACACTAGTAGTGGCAAGGCATCGTCTTGTTTCAATCCGTGGCGAATCTTGAAACTATCTGACATATTATTACCTATCCGTATTCTGCTTATGGGGCCGTTGAGCACGTCTTCACTAGCTGAACCAATTTTTTCGGAATTCAAAAACGTATCAGGATACTGTATAACTTTACCCTTTTGATAGAATCATATGCTTTCTTAAAATCAATGAATAGCTGAGGAACTGTCCCCCTGTATTCCCATTTCTTTTACAAAATTTGTCTCAGGGCAAAATCTGGTCCAACGTTGATCTATTTCTTCAAAATCCACATTAGTGATCTCCAATTATTTCATATACACTTAGGCGTGTTAAGAGAATATTACTTAATACCTTGTAACATGTTGGAAGTAACGAGATTCCGCGGTAATTGTTACGGTCAGATTTATCGCCTTTTTTGTAAATCAGAACTATTATTGAGATTTTACATTCCTTTTGGGAGCTCCTCCTTTCTTCATATAGCACTTATCAAATTATGTAGTTCCTTGATTAATGCCGTTCCTCCTGCTTTAATTAATTCGGCTTGAATATTCTCTATTCCAGGTGATTGGAAATTTTCCAATTTCTTTACCGACATTTCGATCTCGATCTCACTAGGTTCGGGACTCCACAGTTCTGCGGTATGGATTTCAAATGCCTCTGTTTGTTCCTCGTTGTGTACATAAAGAAGTTTGTCGAAATAACTTTTCCACAAATCGACAACATTAGTCGGATCCGCCTGAAGATCTCCACGTTCATTTCTAATCATTCCTAACCTCGGCTGATAACCTTTTCTTAACGTTTTTACCCCTTTGTATAGATCTCGTATGTTATTTGTCTTCCCGTTTTTCTTTATCTCCCGTTATTTGTCTTCCCGTTACTATAGTGGTTGGTATTTGCTTCGCTTTTATTACTTAGCCATCATTTATTACTTGTTTTCGTTCTTCATGAAGCTTAAAGCATTCTTTATCAAACCAATGTTTGTTTTCTGCAGTTTGTTCTCACCTACAAGCTACTTTGGTGCGCTCTTAATTGTTTCACGAATTGCCGCCCACATCTCAATTACATCAATTTCATTATTAATATCATCATTATTATCACTCGAGTCGGCTAGGATTTCGAACCTATTTCAGAGTTGGAGTTGGTAATCTGCTATTATGCTCGGAATATTTAATAGTTTCACTTCGAATTTCAGTTGTTTTAACCCCTTGCTTTCTCTGTTCGTGATGCATAACTTTTCCCTTACTTTCGCGATCACTAATTGATGGTCGGTGTCACCTTCCGCTCCTCTGTACGACCTAACATCCGTTATGTTGGTGTGTCTTCGTCTGTCCACTAATACGTGATCGATCTGGTTGAGAGTTTTGCCGTCCGGAGATACCCATGTATATTTGCGTATGTCTTTGTGTTCAAAGTACGTGCTCTTTACCGTAGGATTTTCCAAATGGCGAAAGTTATCAGTCTTTCTCCATTGTTATTGGTCTTTTCGTGAAGGCTGTATTTGCCTATAGTAGGTCTATATTTTTCTACCCTCCCTACCTTTGCGTTGAAATCACCCAGCACAATTTTCGAAGTATACTTTGGTAATCGGTCAAACAGCCTTTCTAACTCATTGTAGAATATATCTCTGTCGTTATTAGTAGCCACATCGGTCGGAGCATAGACGTTTAATAAAACCGTGTTGGCCCATAGAGTACGTATCGTAACGTACGATAGTTTTTCGTTTACGGACTCTATATTATGAACCGCCTGAAGGATATCGTTCTTAATGAAGAATCCCGTTTCCGAAATCGTGATACTGTGTTCCCCTGTAGTAGAAAGTATACTTCCCGTATGGGATGCTGTTTTGACCCTCCCACCGAACTCTTGTATAGCTAATATATCTAGCTCGTACTTCTGGGTCTCGCGTACCACCACCTGAAGAGCGCCCGTTTGATATAATGTTAGTACATTCCACGTTCCTATTCTGAGGTCTTCCTTAATCCTGTTCTTGGAGCCCCCTGAAGCAGTCCCAGCCCGGAGATCCGAATGATGGACTAGTTTACCTCAGGAATATTTTACCCCAGGAGAATCCATGAACCATCTGTTACTATTCCTTGACATGTTTTAGCGGTGTAGAGTTGTCAGCTCTACGACCTCGCAGTAAAGTTAGACATTCAAGATGCCGTCCTGTGTCCATCTCTGAGCCTTGCCGATGTCATTCAGCTTCAGCCTCAGAGTGGTAATAGTGATGCTGCTTCCCCTCACTAAATTATTTTCTTCGGGGTTATCTTCCCCTAGCCTTTGTAGATCCCTCTTCTAACTAGAATACGGCAGTACTGTTTTTGGTCCGCCCCGGAATATTTCCGGTACCCTCCATATCCGGAAGTCCTTTCATTTATCATCTTTGATGTATGTAATGTATGTGTTATTCCAAATTATGAAGTCAAATTTTATAACTACAATATGTTGAAAAATTAAAATAAACATTGTATTACAAAGTTGTAAGTGAAATTGTGAAGCTAAGTTACGAATAAAACATTTTGAAAAGCTCAACTCTACTTATTACAAAGTTGTGAATGAAATTTTACCACATACAACTTGCAAAGTATAAACAGTTAACTTATTAAGAAAATATATTAAAAGCAAATGTCAAATTTTTCTTACCACGGACAGAATAATATTTAACTTTATACAACTGACAAAATAGAAATTTTAAAATAAATTTATAAACAATATATTATAAAAGCAAACGAAACACTTTTGTTACAAGCTCGTAAATATCATTTTATTTTTATAAAACTTCACAGAGCAAACCATAAAATTATGTTATAAAAAATTTGAAAGGAAAAAAAAACTCGTTACAAAATTGTGAATTAATTTTACTTGTGCAAATTACTATCCACAAACTGTAAAGTTCAATTATTAGAAAAAATATTTTGAAAACAAATAAAACAATTTTGTATTTTAAATGTAAACAAAACTAATTAAACCAGTTGAAGAAAAAACTGTTGTTTCATCTTTTCATATGATAATGTATTCACTATTCAGATACATACATGACTCAATGATAGTGAACTGGCTTTGCATTTGGAAGGTCCTCGGATCTATAACGATAAACGACTATTCTATCAGTTTGCTTAATGGTAAACAAATAGTCAAAAGATCCTAGGATCCATAATAGCAGGGAACTGTAAAGTTTTAACCTCACACTTCACAAGGTCTTGGAATCTAAACCTGTTTGCGACTATCGCCTTTACTTATTCATAAATGACTAGTCATTCGGTCCCGGTTCAGTACCAGCGGTCGAGTAGAGTGATAGCTTTCTCCAGGGTTTCACTGGAGAAATACCAGGTTGGAACCTTCAACATAGGTGTAGCTTCGTATCTAACGCTATCCCGCCCTGCGCCTTGGATGTGTAAACATCGTAATTTTAAATTACGAAAATCAAGCTTTTTTCCTTGCGACTTATTATATTCAAATTCAAACTCAAATTCCCTGAAACCCAGCTCCTATAAAACAGGCAGTAATGTCATAGACTTCGAGTAAATAAAGGGTAGGGAAGCGGGTTCGAATCCCAGCCAGAGCATGCATGTTCCTCTGTGTTAAATTTGAATTTGAATTTACGAAACAAGATAAAATATATATAGAAATATGTATTTGAAGCACTACTTTCACATCACTATACCCCATTCAAAGCGCATGCCTATCTGCCATTAAAATCCAGTCTGTAAAAGTGAACCTTAAGAAAGGTCCCGGTCAATACCTTCTAGAGCCTCTACCTAATCTACCCCGAGCTGAGCTAAAGATGCCGAAGGCCTTTCATTTTAAAAAGTTCCTCGGTGTAATAATTCATACTGTGTGCTTACTGAAGTGCTGATGTTGATTACAGAGACACAATATCCATCCGCTATAGTATTCAGGAGAAGATAGAACTCATCATGAATTTTCCGTGAATTTCTAACAAAGTCCTGTAACCCTGTGATCAAAAGGTTAAGAGCTGTAAAGTATCTGCAGTATTGCATTCTGCATCTCTAGTGCTTAAGATCATCCGTTTTATCCCAGCTCAAACCCTGCCCGCCTTGCCTTGGAAAAGCATTTTGTGCATGAGTTTTGAGCCAAAACTTGCCTAAATGTCTTAAATAAACTTCAGTTCAACGAATGCAGTATTTAGAAAATCCATAAACATGCAATGTCTCTATAGTATCTAATCTCATTATGCATGCGTATATGCATATTTCCTAACCGACACGGATATTATGAATATTTATCTTGACATGACAACAGTACCCTTCTTCGTATGCATTAACCCTAATGGCATTTTGTTCATATGAATTTGATCCCACGAATGTATTGAAAGACTATATTGAATTTAGCAAGGGATGCCTAGCATCTTCCTTGGTGCGTGAGGATTTTAGCAGGTTGTCTATAACAGAAAATGTGTAGAAGTACTCTTGAATGAGAAATTTCCCTGGAGCATGTCATGAGGTTATCTATGACCACAATCTTTGAAGGATTGTGTTCGATTTAACACGGAGATGCCAAGGTAAGGATTTTAATTTTCACAGGCTTAAAGTATTTGCAATTGAAAAGTAAAGCTCTGCGAAATCCTGCCCCATTCTGATCAAATAAGAAAATGTCATCAAGTAACGAAATCTTGTTACATTCCGATAAAACGACAAAATAGTCGTCAATATAGCGAAGTCGTGCCACATTCTAATCAAATTAGGAAAATGTCATCAATATGGAAAAATTCTTCCACATTCTGATCAAGTGAGGAAAATGTCATCATAATAGGGAAATCCTGCCACATTCTGCCCCATTGAAGAAAATGTAAATTAATTTTACAAATTCTATGTAATTTTACACTTTTCTAATGTAGTTTTACTTATTTTCTGCATTTCTACAACCTTCGTTTTTTTTCAATGTGGGAATAATATTCTAGTAGGGATTATATCTATTTAATTTTAATATAAAAATATATTTACATTTAATTCTAATCTCCTTCTATAAGAGCATATACACAATGTATTTCTTCAGTTTGTTAAAAGGGAAGCTCACAACCTTTACTTTTCAAAGGAAAATATATCTGAAAAAATAAAATAAAATATTCTTATAATTATTATCCATAATTTATCTTAAAATGATAAAAAAATCCCACAAATTTAGGACTACAGCTCTAACATACAATTAACCTCGTATCAAATTAACTGGGAGAGTGGGTCCTTTATGCTTGTGAACATCTTACGAAGATAAAGATGGTTGAGCATGAGTCATCCCACCTCACTTCATACTCTAGCGTAAAATATAAATCACTACTTCCACATCCATATGCCCAAGGGAATGTCAGTGATTTTTTTCTGTTGTTTGAGGATTTTATCCCTGATTATTAACTTTTTCTGGGGGTGGGGCGAAACACAGATATTGTACCTATTCAGTATTGTTCATTAGACGATTTTAACAATCATTTTCGTTAGGTCCCATTTAGTGATAGAATTGTTTAACTCAAACTATTAAATCAAACTGGAGGCGCCAAGCTAATACGACAAATTTGATTTCACGCTGGTTAGTCCGAGCCAGCTGGCAAATGCTATTCTGAAAATCTAGTCGAATGCAGAAGGAGCAGATAAGATCTCAGCTAAATTTTTAAAACTAATCCTTTTTCATATTCTGGCCTATGCTAGTGACATATTTAATAGTTCAATTACTTATGGAAGTTTTCCATCAATTTGGAAACTAGCTATGGTACGCCCCCTTCCTAAAAGTCTTCATATGGCGGTACGCAAGACTGAGAAGTACGAGCTAGACATATTAGCGATACAAGAAGTTCGGTGGGAGCGTCAAGATAGCATCCCACAGGGCAAGTACACTTTCTACTACGGGGGAACAGAGTCTCACGATTTCGAAACAGGATTTCTCATTAAGAACAGTATCCTTTAAGCGGTTCAGAATATAGAGTTCGTAAACGAAAGACTATCGTACGTTACGATACGTACTCGATGGTTAAACGTCTATGCTACGACCGAGGTGACTACTGATAATGACAAAGATATATTCTAACGTGAGTTAGAAAAGCTGTTTGACCGAATGCCGAAGTATAATTCGAAAATTGTGTTGTGTGACTTCAATGTAAATTTAAGGAGGGAAGAAAATATAGAACCACTACAGGCAAATACAGACTTCACGAAAAGACCAACGACAATGGACAAAGACTGATAATTTTCGCGATTTCGAAAAACCTACTGGTAAAGAGCACATACTTTGAACACAAAGATATACACAAATTCACATGGGTATCTCCGGACGGCAAAACTCTCAACCAGATCGATCACGTATTAGTAGATAGACGAAGACACACCAACATAATGGATATTAGGTCGTACAGAGGAGCGGAAGGTGATACCGACCATCAATTAGTGATCACAAAAGTAAGGGAAAAGTTATGCATCGCGAACAGAGAAAGCAAGGGTCAAAACAACTGAAATTCGAAGTGAAACTATTAAATGTTCCGAGCATAAAAGCAGATTACCAACTCGAACTCTGAAATAGGTTGGAAATCTTAGCCGACTCGAGTAACAATAATGATATTATAGTAGTGCCAATATGTCTCGACATCTGATCTTCCTTTAGACGCGCTGCTGTCGTTTGAAAGAATTTCGCATCCTCTTACCACCCGTAGAGCTATGTTGCCACACTTCGCAACATGAACTTTACCTTCAGTCGTGTGAGGGAGTTGAAAAACAAACGGTACACACACCTTCCCATTTTTCTTATGTGCTGCTGAGTGGAGTTTGAGATAGAGGAAAATCTTATTATCGCCCTGTGCATTTCGTACTTTCAAGAACAATACAAGTGAAACAATAAAGGCGAGAAACACGATTACTAATTAAATACCAATTTGAAATTCCAGAATTCCGACATTCCGAAATGTCGGAACTTCGAAAGTGGGAATTCTGAAATGTGTGAATTTCCGAATGTTGGTCATCACCACCAAATGACAGAAGTTTGAATTTGATTTATGTCCTTTAGGCACCTAAGGCTCAGGTCGGTATAGAGAAGGGGAAAGGATTCGGGAAGGTGTTGGCCAGCGCCTATGTTGAAGATATCACCCCGGCATTTGTCTGGTGTGACTGAGAGAAAACCCTGGGAAAATCTCAGTCATAATGGTTGGCCGCTGGGATCGAACGGACGATCTAACGAATGCTACGCCAATCAAATGATAGAAAAGAACGGTCCACCGCCAACAGGCATTACAAGACATGTTATTTTGAGTACAATTAACTCTTGATGGCTAAGATGTAAAACAGTGTAAAAAATATCTTACGATGGACGCCTGAGCCTGAGGTGCTTAAGTGCCATAAATAAAATTTAAATTATTGTGTTAAAATTTTATTTCGGAAAGTCAGAATTCCGTATTTGAATTCGAATTTAAGGTCTGGAGCATATAAGTTTTAGGTAACTTTTGCAGAGACTTGATGGAGTATGATGGGATGATTAGTGGAATGAAGAAAGTGGGGAGAAACTGAAGAACCCCAAGAAAACCCATGCACACGGTGTTTGTCCAAAACAAAACTCACATGGCAAGAAGAGGAATCGAACCGACGACCCTAAGCGCAAAAGGTAAGCGCTTTACCATTGAGTCACCGACTTTCCGAATTCCTAACACCCCAAGTAGACCCTAAGTTTCCAGAAGCAGCAGCTGCTCTCTCCATTGCTCATTCTATGGGAAACACCAAGTGGCCTGAACTTTTTTCATCGTCACAAAACTTTTATCACTTCGCTCATTATTTTTCTTCCCTCACTGCGTATCACAGCATTCTCCTTTTCAACCATCCTTATTTCAACTGAACCTCTTGTTAAATTTGGCAAAAGCGTTACACATTCAAGACTACCTCGGTTAACGCCCCGCTGAACCCTTATTGGCTCAACGCGTGGGGGTGTCGAGGGTGTGAGTTTTAGTTCGCATTTTTGGCACAGCTCAAGTCATCTTGGCAGCACTATAATAATTAAATTGATATAAGTAAAATGTGGGCGGCAATTCGTGAAACAATTAAAAGCGCAGTGAGGAACATGTAGGTGAGAAGAAACGACATAAAAACAAACATTGGTTTGATAAAGAATGCTTTAAGCTTCATGAGGAACGAAAACAAGTAAGGCAACGATGGCTAAGTAATAAAAGCGAAGCAAATACCAACCACTACAGTAACGCGAAACGAAATGCCACACTCGGGTTCAGAAACAAAAGGCGAGAATATCTGACGCAGAAGATTCAGGAGATAGGGGAAAATGGGAAGACAAATAACATACGAGATCTATACAAAGTGGTAAACTCGTTAAGAAGAGGTTACCAGCCGAGGTTAGAAATGATTAGAAATGAACGTGGAGATCTTCAGGCGGATCCGACTAATGTTGTCGATGTATGGAAAAGTTATTTCGACAAACATCTTAATGTACATAACGAGGAACAAACAGAGGAATTTGAAATCCACACCGCAGAACCGTAGATTTCCGAACCTAGCGAGATCGAGATCGAAATGTTGGTAAAGAAACTGAAAAAATTCAAATCACCAAGAACTGACAATATTCCAGCCGAATTAATTAAAGCAGGAGTAACGGTTCTAATCAATGAACTACATAAATTGATAAGTGCTATATGGAGAAAGGAATGGAAAACCCCAATAATAGTTCCGATTTACAAAAAGACGATAAATCGGACTGTAATAATTACCGCGGAATCTCGTAACTTCCAATCTAAATTGTACGTATCCTATACAATATCACCGGAATAAGCTAACTGGTCGAAGTTAAGTTAAGATTAATTTCGTAATCAGAAGTTTCCTCCAAAATGCATTTACATACAAAGACTGTACATCCATTTAATGCACTTAATATTTTATAACATGAAGTTACTAATACATCAACAGTTATAGTTTAGTTACCAATCAAAGCTCAACGACATTAAATACTGTGCCGATAATTAAATAATCAAAACAACAATTTAGTTACATATAAAAATGTAACTCACTTCGCTTTTCACTTACCAAAAGTAGAGACACCTGTTGGCTAACTACTGAAACTCTAAAAAATAACATATGTGCAATGTGCGCTCATTATTCTTTTTTATTATTTAAATCTTCATTTTAATTATGATATTATCATAGAAGACAATGAGATAAAGTTTGATCCAATTAAAAAATAAACATTCGATATCTTACTTTTGTCCCTCCGATGAGCCATGAGAACAAGTGTGTATATTTGTTCACGGATGTAATTCATGCTACCTCTAAAGACTTTGTCCCTACAAAGAAATTCCGATCCTCTAAATATCCTCCCTGGTTTGATACAGAAGCGCGGTCTGTTTTGAAAAATAAAAAAACTTGCATGGGAGCTTTGGAAGCAACATCCTAATGCACATACTTATAGCTCTTTCTCCCAGATCAGGCGCTACTCCAAGAAATTGCTTAGGGCAAAGTATCAAAATTATATTAACGAGGTAACATCTGAAATATGTACCAATCCTAAAAGATTTTGGTCCCTCATAAACTCAAGAAGATGTCAGTCACGAGTTCCGACAGAGTTAATTTACGATTCGGCTACAGCGGCTGGTGAAAAGAGGGTACATCTATTGAATGAATACTTCTCCAACAATTTCTGTGTCCAATCTCCTCCTTTGCCACCTCCTCAGCTTCAACCGATCTGTTCACATTCACTGTCTTCATTAAGTACATCATCTGATGAGGTAAAATATCTGCTTTCTTCTTTACCTCTAAATCGTTCTCCCGGCTATGATAACATTAGTGCTATTTTTTTACGTAATGCTGCTGAGTCATTGACTTACCCTTTTTCTCGTATTCTAAATAGATGTTTTGCCGAAGGTGTATTTCCTTCTTCTTGGAAACAGGCTAATATTATACCCATTCTGAAATCTGGAGATAAGACCCATGTCTCTTCATACAGACCCATTTCTCTTTTATCTATTTTATCTGTGGTGTGTGAAAGAATCATCAAAGATAGACTTTATAATTTTGTCTCACCCTATCTAGACTCTGCTCAACATGGCTTTCTTCCTGGTAGTTCCACTCTTACAAACCTGTCCTTGTTACTCTCTGATACTATCCAATGCCTGTCCAATAACACACAACTTGATGTCATCTATCTAGATCTTAGTAAGGCTTTCGATAGAATTGATTGTAATCTTCTTCTTTATAAATTAACTCACCGATTCAATATCCATGGTAACTTCCTTTCATTATTGCGAGACTATCTCACTGGCCGCGAACAACGTGTTGTTCTTTCTGGATCATCTTCTAATTTTGTTCCCGTTCTCTCTGGTGTACCTCAAGGTAGTGTTTTGGGCCCGCTCCTTTTCCTTCTATATATGGACGATCTCCCATCTTATCTCTCGTCATCTGAAACCAAAATTCTTCTTTTTGCTGACGACTGTAAATTATTTCGAGAAATCAGATCATTACAGGATGTTGCTGATCTCCAAAATTCCATCTCTTACCTCTTGGACTGGTGTGATGCGTGGAACTTGAAAATAAATCCCTCAAAATCTTCTTTTCTTACTATTTCATTAAAGAGGAATCAAATCCCATCTGTCTATATCATTGATGATAATCCTATTGCTAAAGTTTCTTCTCAAAAGGACCTTGGAGTGGTATTTGACGAAAAACTTCTATTTGCTGATCACGTGACTTCTGTAACTAACAGTTCTATGCGCTTACTTGGTCTTCTCTATAGATTTACAGAAATTAGGACCTTCATTCATTGAGTATGTTCTACAAAACCTTCATCTCCCCTAAAATTGAATATTGCTCCCCAATTTGGAACATGGCTAGTATTTCTAATCTATCTCATATTGATTCTGTTCTGAACTTTTTTCTTGCTATAGTCAAAAGAAGAATACCGTCAGTACGTAGCTTCAGCAAACCAGAGTTATTATCCGTTCTTGGTCTCCACGTACTCTCTTCTCGTCGCAAGCTGGCAGATTTGATGTATTTATACAAGATACTTAACGGTAATCTTAGAACTGGAGAGTTGATATCTAAATTTTACTTCCGTGTTCAATTGCGAATAACCAGAAATAATAACCTCCTTCATTGTTCCACGCCTAGGCTAAGTATACTGCAGTGCTCCTTATTCCATAGACTAGTAATTATGTACAATAACCTTGATTCAAATATTGATATTTTCGGATCTGAACACACTTTCCATCGAACACTAAATACAAACATGTGAGTTATTCCTCTTGTGTAGTATAATCGTTATGTCTTTTATATCAATTGCTGTGTTATGTGTTGTTTAAAATTTAATTTCATGTTATTTAGTTTGTAGTAAAGTTATTTAGTTTGTTGCATTGTTATTTTGTTTCTGTGTAAAATGGCAACTCAAGCTGTATCTGAAACTTAATAATAAATAAATAAATAAATAAATAAATATATATTATCCTTACGCTTACTGTTCTTTCGCACTTACCATGCTTCTCGTAGATTATGTCTTTCATGTAGTATGGCCATGAGTTTTTACATGATAAAAATGCAGAGAGTATGGACTTTCTTACATTTCGCAGTCTATACTTCTGCCGAGAATGTCTTTTCAGCAGGATACATGTAGAAATTTCCAGTATTGCCTGTTATTTTGTCATTATAATGCCTTTTTAGAAAAACCTAAATTTAGAAAGGAATAATACCAAAATGCGTAGTGCAGTTCTTACAAAATTACTGTAACTTTTCACAGATTTTTTTTTTTTTTCGAAAAACCATGAATGGAATGTAATTCTCGGACCCTAGGTTTCTCTCAGTGTAGGCCCTGGCCGACACCTTCCCGAATCCTTTCCCCTCCTCTATCCTGTCCTGAACTTTAGATGCCTAAAGGCCATAAATAAAATTTAATTTTAAATTAAAATGATTGGATGTGGTGGTTGCAAGAACGTTGGACGTAACACGTTACCAGGATGAGTAATATGTTCGTAGCGTTTTCATGGATAATATGCAGCACCCGCTGTACCACAGAAGCCTATTTGGCGAAGTGCATCCCATCACACTGTATGGTCCTTCTCCAACGTTCCACCAGTGACACAAGCCCCGGACGATACCAGTGAAGCTTTGAAGCAAAGAACTCAGTAATGCCAGTTGTCACATCATCCACGGAATGGAATTGTCTGCCCCGCAGGAAGTGTGCCATGGAACGAAACAGATGAAAATCAGATGGCGCAAGGTCGGGACTGTAGGGGTGGTGGTAAAATGTCCACGCCATCCATGTCCGCAATGTGCTGGCGGACTCTTCTTGACCTGTGGCATGGAGCGTTGTCAAATTGGAGGAACAGTCCCTTTCGGTTCACCAGTGCTGGATAACGGCGTCGCACAATGTCGTATACCCATTGCAGATGTTCAGCATACAATGTCCCATCTACGGAACGACCATGTGGAACGAGCTCCCAGTACACCGGACCTTCAAAATTCCACCACACACACAGCATTGTCTTCTCTTCAAACCGCCCTCTTTGAACCACTGGCTGCGCCTCGGTACCTGGTCGAAGCCATTGTTTCCCGGTGTCAGAATAACGAAGAAAGATCCATTCTTCATAATTCGTGATGATCCCCCGCCAAAACCTGTCGTCAATTGGGTTTCGAAGCAGTTCTTCACACAGGGTCATACTACGTTGTTGAGCTTAAGCGGGAGTAAAATCATAGGGAACCATTCTCGGTTCAAACCCAAGTTGATGCAGATGACGAACGACACTGGTTTGTGATGTCTGGACCTCATCTGCCAGCTGACGGGTACTGGTTCCTGGGTTTCCTTCAACAGCGTTCAGGAAGGCATCGATAACCGTCGTCACAGGGCGTCCACTCTTGGGCTTATCATCGAGACTGGTGTCACCAGACAGAAAACTTTGAAGCCACTTTCTAGCTGTGGACGGGTAGACAGTACCTTCACCTTCTACGGCACAAATTTCCTTGGCTGCTGCTGCTGCATTCAACCCCTTTTTCCAGTAATGGCGCAGAAGCACACGACACACAAGTTTCTCCTCAGCCATTGCCCTGCCAACTGTTTATTCAACGCGTAGTTCCTCCCACACACCGTTATCGCTGTGATCAGACAGACACGTGACACGCTTTCTGCCACCACCACCTTCACCTGTTCTACACGTTGCACATGGTTTTCCGACATCGAGCGGGCGGGGCCACACAACGCTACGAACATATGACTCACCCTGGTATTTCCAATATTTAGTAGATATTGAAGCTTTTCACCAATTTAGCATTGACGTAATTCACATAGTTCTCCCATTCCTTTTTAAGCTATATTTTACTACTATTTTTTTTCTTGCTGAGGAGGCATCCTGTTGCTTCCCAACATGGTGTGTAGCTCCCACTAGAGGATTACGCACTCTTTCCACCTCTAAAGATTTAAAATACCTCACTTGAACAATTTTCTTGGAAGAGAAAATCTTATCACAATCAACATGAAGTACGCTTGTTCATGTTTCTCCTATGACTGAACTTTCTTCGGGAATGTGTCTTGTTTAATTAGTTCCTAGAGCTACAGAGAATTCATATCTGGGATCACTGTCTGGTGTTTAAGTTGGAACTCTTTTGATTAGACCAAATATTGTTCATTATATAAAAAGGATCTTTAAGCTGGAACTGTTGTCCCTCGAAATTCTGACATTCACTGCAATTTGCTTTTATCTCTCTAAGAATGTCGGCTCCATAAGCTAAAAACACTTCTCTGATTTTCTTCTTCGTTTGGCCTCTTGATTCTTTCTCTAGTTTGTTTCTTAAGAGCGTTGCAACTGTGTTTCTGGTCGAATATTTATAAAAATACTTTTCTGTATAAATAACTATATTTTCAGATTTCTCTTTGGACATAATTATTCGAATTTCATTAAACACTTAAAAGATTTATTATCCAATAGTCATACTAATAATCTGGAAACGAAAATAACGACAGACTAAAATATAGGCATGCGTCTCTGCTTTCATATTACGTTCAATAGCAGTGTATAAATGAAGTACTGAACTTGTCTCTTGATGTGAAGGTGGGACGGAGTAGTGATATTCCTTCAATAATCGGAAAAAGTAGGTGTGTCCAAAATTTCTGTCAGCTTTATACAGACTGCCTTGCGGTATACTGCTCAAAATTAGACCTGAATCCATTTTCAGGAGTTTACACAGCGTGTGGTGGAAGGAGGTGGTAGTAGTATGAGAAATGTGGCAATACTCATTTTGTTGACCTACTGGAGCCAATACGTCAAACATTAGTAATAATTACTGTTTATGAAGTGACCTCAAACAATTATTGATCAATATGCTAGCAACCTTCTCGTTATACAGCGTGCATATTATAATTAGCGCCTTATATTTTCATTGTTTTTCACTTTCATTCACGATTTAATCCCTCAATAGCCGTCGAATATTTGTTTATGATTAATACATGTTCAAGCTTCAGATCAGCATCTTACTTTATAAACACCCTACAGTGGACACTCATTTGAATTTGTAGTGATTAGATCCCTTTGGCATATCAGACTAGGTTGGATTTGATGGAGGTTGGCGAAGTTATCAAGCAGAGATGCTGGAAACCTCGTTCAACAATGGGACTCGAACGAACGTACCTCCCAAGTACTGCGAAGAACGCTAACACATGGACCACGATGACTGTATAATCCACTCGGAGAAGATAAATGAACAAAATTAATTTGTATTTGAAGTTCAAATATAAACTAATTTCTAAAGTTCAAACAAAACAAAACTGTTAACATGGACAAAAAATACAGAAAAAATAGCCTAATTAAATAGCAGACAACATCAAAATTGTAGCAGTAATCAATTTCAAAAAGGCATAAATGTCAAAGTTCGAACTTTAAATAGTGAAGCCATGTCGACATAGGAAACAGATAGCATCAATCAATGTCAAAATCCGAACCGCGTATATCAATCAAGGTCAAAATTCCAACTCGTAACAATAAATTCAACCACACAAGTTCTTTCGGAAGGACATCACCCCATCCCATAGAAAATTTGAACATTGAAGCCACCTGCTCGAATTCGAAACTCGTTCTAATGAAAGTCCCTCACACTCCCCTACTTTGAGCGCCAAGGTCATACAGTTTCAGTTAGACTTTGAACATCAAGGTCAACCAGTATCTGTTCGAGAGAAAGACCGCTTCGAGAAAAGTTGGAAACAAAAAATGTTGAACCACGCTATAAATCAGCATGTGCTTTCGGATGTTAAGCAACAGGAAGGAGGGAGAGGAAGAGAGACAAGTTTTCGAATTTTAGCCTATTTTGAAGCCTTGTGGAGAAGGAAAAAGGAAAGAAAGATATGGAATATAGTTTTCAAACGAATGCCGAGAGAAATAGTCTCAAACGTTGTTGTTTTTCTTTTAACCTTATTTTGAAATAAAAGACCAAGGAACCGCGTACTCTAATATTGCGTATATATATATATGTATGCATTATACATATATTTGTATTTGTATATCTGTATGTGTGTGTATACGTATATATTATAGGGTAAGCGGTATATTTTATACGATTGGGGGTGATTTTAACCAACAAGATTTGTTTAATTTTGTGTTCAGGATCTGTACAAGAACTGCTTGCGTGCTTTAGTTGTATATTTTATGCTTCCAAACCCAATATTTAAGAACTTAATATACACAGGAAATAACCTCATAATTGAATTTTCACGAAGATTTAACGGGAAAAGGAATGATTTTACATCAAATTTGAAAGCGAAGTATAAACTGACTGATATTTACCGGGAAAAGACTGTTCGGAAACACATTTATACAATAATTGAGGAGAAAAGTTATAAATGAAGTGTATTGGATCTTCGGAGGTCTTGATTTGGGATTCGATTGAACTGTTTTGCACCCGTAATTACAAGGTAAACACCGTATATACCACTTTCAATGACAAACCACTATTGGTTCACCTTGCCTCGGGGACCTTCAGAAAAAAAACTGTGTAAGGTATAACTAAAATGCTTTGTTCGATATAATGATTAAGAGTTGTATATCGGAAATAGATTAAATCATCAATATTAAAGCTTACAGCTCGATGGTACAATATTTATGTACTCTAAGCACTTGCCTATTAATATCGGAAAGAAGACACATAGAGACAAGTAGACTTCAGATTCAATACTTCTATATCAGAAAAGACTTTTTCCACCTACATGTAAGTCTACAGTCTTGGTCGTACGGTATGTATGTACTCTATGTACTCGCCTTTTAGTGTCGGAAAGAAGACTCATAGAGACAAACTGAGTTGAGATTCAATAGTTGTATATCAGGAACGACTTCTTTCACCTATTAAAGTCTACAGCTTGGTCGTACGCTATTTGTGTACTATATGCACTCGCCTTTTAGTGTCGGAAAGAAGAAACGTGGAGTCAAACAGAGTTGAGGTTTGACTTCAGCGAGTTATTTAGCTGCATTTCATAGAGCACCAGGTTGGCTTTTATACACTAAGCTCTCTCCGCTGTTAAGATTTGAAGGACAAGACTGCTTGGAAACACATCTATTCATAATATATGGAGGAAACGAACAAACACAGTCTATAGAAACGCGTTTCCCTTGCTTCAGGATTGGATGTATGAGAAAATAGGTGGTTCAGAACCCATGATAAATTAATTTCATCGGAATGCTTCAATTCATTGAATGTTAGTACCATCGGTGCATCATGACCATGAGGGATCTGCCTTCGATATTTGCAGATCAGGTATCAAGCTTACTAGTTTGCAGAAGAGATCACGAGTTTATTTGTCATTAGGAGGCAAAAGTGGCCTGGACCTTATAGTAAATCGACCTTACGAGATTACTATTATGTAAGGAAGGCCAGTATGGATTCTCCATAACAAAAGACCTATTTTCAACCACTCTGAATAAGTGGTAACGCTTAATATATCGTATCCACTAGTTCCGACGTTTGATGTCCAACATGCACACAAATAGTCCGGGACCTGTATTAATATGGCATTAGGGAATGCTTCTTATTCTTGTATGGCAGCACGATCGATTCGTCTTAACTAGTGGACCAATATTAATCATCAATGGATACGTTGCTGTAACTGCGATCTTGTATCCAAGAGGTTCTGAGTTTGCTTCCTGCCAGGAACATAAGTGATTCGGTATCGATGTTAAAATGACCTTACGAATCACTGCCATTGAATTGTAGAAAACAGCTGTTTGTCTTGACGAGAGACTTGTCATATTTTGGAAGCAAAAATGGTTATTGTCTTATAATGATATGGTCCCAAAAATGATTCCCGTTAGGGACACAAGTAATGAGAGAACCGGTAATAAATGCTTCTAGCCCATAGGATGGCAACACCTTCGAGTCCGCTTAGCAACGGACATACATTTGGAATCACTGCCTTCTAAATAAAGAGTTACCGATTCGATTCCTGGTGGGAACACAAGTGATTTGAAAGTGAATCCTAAATAGCCTTAGAGCTCGGTGGCATTCCATGGAAGTATACCACCGATTCGTCTTGATTAGTCACATGCCTTTAGCAATACTGCCTTTTATCGAAGGAGTCCCAAATTTAATTCCCGATTGGGAACTCGACTCGTGTGAAAATGACCTTCGAACATGATTATATTTGGTCTACCTGTCGCAGAGATCTACGAGTTTGCATGCACCTGCTGACAGAACGCCCAATATTATCATTATTGATAGCATAATAGCAGGAAACGGAAGAATGTATTCGCGCTTGTTCGTATAACTACAAACATTAAACAGACGTATACCAGATGAGACTTGGATCAATGTACTTAACATAGTAAGCCCTCAACCCGAACTTGTACTTTATTCTTAAGTAAATGCACTTGGGAATTTTCGTTTAAACAAACAAACGTACCAGGGATTTGGCTATTTTCTCGCCAATTAGACTTTAATCTAAGGTACACAGATATATTTGAAACTCGCATTTGTGGTTAAAATAAACTTTGGTACTTAAAAAAATGTGTTTCCTAAGGGACAAGTTTTGACGTCGTTTTTCTCCTCCGAATTGGCAGAAAGCAAAGAACACAAAGTAACTTACTCCAAATTTCGATATAGTGCTGTGAATACGTGATATGATATTTAATATACGTATTTGAAACAAACAATTCCAGCTATCCAAGCAGAAACGTTTTGGAAATCTTATCAGTTATAGGCTCTTATAAATCGAACTTATGGTAGGGCATCAATGAAAGTTGGAAAGTGAGAACTGAACTGAAGTTTGTCTTATGTTACGTTTGTATATTCCTATCTCCTTAGTGGGCATTTTTAAACCTTCTATTATATGAAACTGCTTACAGATTGGCACTCTCTGATAACTGTGAAACATGATTTTATTTAGTTAAGTTTATTGTAAACATTCAGATGAACACACAATCTAAAGAGAAAGTAATTTGCAGAAACCGTTCTTATGGTAGTCACACACCTGGTTTATAGCGGTAGCGAGAATTCGAGTTGAAATTTGGACCATTTGCTATACGGGAATGATCATAGATGTTATACTACAGAGATAATGTACTATTATACATTAACTTTATATGACAGGATAGTGCGCAACTACAAAACAAGTGACGATAAATTGACTTGGAAAACGGATTATTTTCTACGTGGAGACATTTACCTTATCACACTAGGATTTTTGTACTACATACAGTCACTTAATAGCGCAGTATAATGTCTGATCGCAAAACTGGTAGAGAAACTGACTTCAAACTGCCCTGCAGTTACAGAAGCATTAACATTTTCATTCATTCTCAGTTTTTCATCCATGATGTTGTACTATATGACACTGCTTTATAGCGCACACGAATGCTTGAATGCGAAACAACTTGAGAGCAACTGCCTTCAGATTAGAATATATGAAATATTACATACACGACTATTTGAAACCAGCATAGTTTTCCATAGTTCATACGGATTATATAGAGTTACCTTGTTGTGCAGGCTGGCGGCTCAAACCTAAATCTAGTACAGAGAAACTCACTTCAGATCAAATATTAGTATACCATTTGATAACGTAACATCATTTTGTAATGAAAGCAGATTACTTAGAGTCATGAAAAATTTGATGGGCTATCCAAGGATTCTAATAATACGCTGTCATTTAAAATCATACATGCAATACTGTAATAAAAACCGAGTATCATCTGACCATTAGTCGGGTTTGACTGTGGAGAGAGCCAATTCAATTATGTTGCCAAGTTTGAGGTACATTGTTCTGATCAGAACATGATTTTATATTTATCATTTAATCTGCAAGTGTAAACTAATATACCTAACTACTATGTCCTAACTGCAGAACTTATAGGAATGGTCCTAACTGCAGAAAACTTCAATACTCTTAGTTATATATACTATCTTGCCATATGGTAGATTAAAGTGATATTGTATCAAAACCCCACAATATTGTGTCAACTAAAGTGTTTACTGGAGTTAGGTATCTAGTAGCTCGAAAGCGCCCCCTAAACGGATTCTAATTTCACGTATCATGATGCAGGTTGGCCTGTTCATATAGAACGTTAATCTAAAAGACATCAACCAGAGCCATCGAAGCACTACCCTGAAAACTCTCATTTTTATGGAAACTATCTTATATGAAAGAGTCGTATTTTTTCTTAATCAACCCTACCATTAGACACCTTTAAAATACAAAGTTTTAAGAAGATACGACTGTGTAGCTTATTGGAAACACAAGAATAATCTAAAGATTCCACCTTGTTAATTTCTACGAAAGAAAATTGTAACATTGCTAAGTATGAATTTAGAATGAAAAACTTTGTTGCAGAAGAAACTTATATTGTACGTTTTCATACATCTTGCTCCATAAGATAAATATCAATAACAAGAAATTCCATTTTAGTTTTCTTAAAATTTGTGATTCTGAAGTTACACAAGAACTTTATGAACAAGTTTATTACAAGTTTAGTTTCCTTTTAAAAGTGTTTGGTTAACATTTTTTGTTTTCCATGTTTATACAAAGGAAACGTCAATGTCAGTTTTTACATTGACTTTTAATTGAGCAAAAAACTGTTTTGTGTTTTGTTCACACTGTGCAAAATGTAATTCATAATTTTAACTCTTATAAAAATGTTTGCGTGTTCACTGTACAAACTTTAATCCTTTGATTTCTAAGAATTTTGGTGTTCACTACAAACTTTGATCCTTAGTTTGCTCACAATTTGCGTGTTCCCTGTACAAATTTTTATTTTTATTTTTCTAAAAAAGACACTGGAAAATAAGATGCCAGTGTAACTTTACAAAAATCTTAAACGGTTGTCATAACTTTACATGTTTCTTATCACTTCAGTTAACAGATTGTAACTTGTAGAAAGTAAAATATCATTCACAACTTTGTAACATAATTTTTGTTTTCTCTTAAAATGTTTCAAGTTCAGCTTACACCTTACAGTTTGTATATTTCACAAAGTAAAATATTACTCGCAACTTTTAATTTTCGCAAAGTAAAATCTCATTCACAGCTTTGTAGCAATAAGTTCAACTATCACAAAACTGTTTTAAATTTCCGTTTTGTTTTTTCATTTCCATTGTAACTTTTCTCATTTCCGTTTTTGATTTTCAGTTTAACAAAAAGTTTTCATGTTTCTATTTTATCTTTATCCTTTTAATTTAGCAAAAAATTCCGTTTTTTTATTTTAAGTGTTACAAAAGATTTTCAGTATTGTTATTTTGTATTTAGTTTTACAAAAAGATTTATCGTTTCATAATAAGTTTCCGTCCCTTGTTTAAAATTATACAAAAATATTTCCGTTTTTTGTTTTTACTTTTACAAAACATTTTTTTAATTTCAGTTTTATAAAATGTTTTTCTGCTTTTACAAAAAGTTTTACTGCTTTTGATTTACAAAAGTATCTTCTCATGTTTGTTTCTATTGTTACAAACGTTTTTTATCGGTTTTCGCTTTTACAAAAAATTTTCATTTCTGTTGTAGAAAGACGTTTCTCTGTTTCCATTTTAACAAAAACGTTTTAGCGGTTTTGTTTTATAATTATTTTTGTATTTTTGTTTTTATTGCCACAAATGCCTTTTTATTGTTACAATTTTTTTAAAAATTTTGCTGTTGAATGTTTTACAAAATTATCTTACTTTTTATACAAACAACTTTATCTGTTTTTTTAGTTAACAAATAGTGTTTTCTGTTTCAGTTTTTGTGTAACAACAAGTTTTCCTGTTTCTTACAAATGTGCTTCCTGTGTTTGATTACAATATTTTACGTTTTTTAGTATTACGAAAATTCCTCATTTTTGTATAAAAAATTCTGTCTTTTATTTTTATTCTGAAAAGAGCTGTCTTATATTTTCTTAATTTACAAATAAAATGTATTCATAATTTCGTAATAACAAACGTTTTACTGCATCAAAAATGTGAAATAAACGTAATCTGTAATACGTAATACCTACTTTATCTGTAAGTTGTACAAGATGGTTTGAATGGGAAAAACAGAGAAAATTTTTTATTTAAAGTTTTAGTACAGAATTATTTTACCAATACAAATGTACAAGCATAATACATAAAACAACATCTAAAGCATAAGTAATAAAAACGTTATAAAGTGTTTCGTCTTTCGAACATTCAAACAAGTTTAAAACTATTCCATGAATGTAGACAAAATTTCTTCTTCAAAATTTTACATTGTAAAATGTTTGTTGAGTAAAATGTAATTTACAGAAATTTTAAGTTTTACCAAAAATAAAACAATCTTTCAACAATAGTGATAAAAATAAAGTTGAGAAAACAAATTTTTTTTATGTCTTTCGTTAAAGCCGGTATTTCAATTTGTAAAAAATATGTTTTCTTATTGAACATAGTTTCTGATCTAATTTGCACAAAATGTTAAAGTCACGTACAATTTTGACTTACAAAACAATTGTCTTCATTAGAGACAACAAACATTTAACTGAGAATTAAAGATACCGAAGAATAAAAAATTGTATTCCACTCTTTCATACCACAGGAATTTTTATGATTATTAAATTTTAAAATTGAAATTTGTTACTGAAACAGTATTTTCTTTTGTAATGTGTAGACTATCATTTGTAAATGTAAACGTAAATAGCGAACAAGACATAAAAGATTACCTTCTTGACGTTAAAAACCAGAAATTTGCAGGTATTCAGCTTATCCAAAACACACCATACATCTTTGATCACGGAGTTCTTACCTAGCAAACATTGAATTGATTAGATTTGTCATAATTTAACTAGGAACTAATCCACAAACAAGATACTATTGACACTTTTGGCATTCCACAATCAACGTTCAAGTTCTATTCCGCAATGAAACAATTACCACACAGATTCAGCAGGAACACTAAAATATACATCGTGGGGGTTAAGTTCAATTACAAATCATGAACAATACCAATGCTATCATTCATAACTGCATATACTTGTATCTTAAATAAGGAACTTGATATCTTACAGGCCTATAGGGGAAAAACAATATTACGTTCATTATAAACTACAAGTTTTCTTTTATCGGTTACTCCATAGTCATCTGCCGATACCGTCAATCAAATATTTTCTGTATATCTTTCAAAACTTATACAAAAACGACTAACTCTTCTCTGCAAGTTTCTACTCATCTTTCGTCAAATCTAGATGTCTCAGCTACCGTAAAATCAGCTACAACACAAACATATTGTAATTACCTCAAGTAGTCATAATACCAATATCCTTAAAATTGTGTATACCCGTTGAGGAAGAAAATGTACAACCAGAAAAACTGGCACGCCTTTGTGGAGTAGTGCAGGGATGCACAACTTTGCAGATTGAAAGAACAAGAGCACGTTTTTATGTTGTAATGCGTGAATTCATAGCCATCCAGGGATAAAAATCTGAGAATTGTGGTATTATAACTACTTGAGGTAATTATGATATGTGCGTTTGTATCTGATTTCACTGTAACCTTTCTTGTTTACACTTACGAAACAACTATATACTTCTGATCGAATGTTCGAAAGGCGAAACACTTCAATACTTTTATTACTCAAGTTTTAATTTTTGTACTATGTATTTTGCTTTTGCATTTGCATTGGTAAAACAATTCTGGTCCATAACCTTTTTATAATCGTTTCAACATCAATTTTTATTGTTCGCAATCAAAGATTTTGTAGGATTTAGAGATTACGTTTTATTTTCACATCTTCGATACAATAAAAAACGTTTGTTGTTACGAAGTTGTGAATACATTTTATTTGTAAATTGGGAAAATATAATATAGCTTTTCCAAAGTGAAAATGAAAAACACAAAACTATTAAAAACCTTTTTGTTAAACTAAAAATACGAAAAAATGTAAACAAAACCGGAAACACTTTTGTAAAGACAAAAACTTTGTTACACTAAAACAGAAACAGAAAATACCTTTTGTCAAACTAAAACAAAAACAGCATTTTTTGTAAAACTAAAAATAAAACAAAAAACGTTTTGTAAAAAACGGAAGAAAGTTCTTGTAAAACAAACTTGGGAAAAAATTAGTGAAAATTTTTTTCTTAACAGCAAAGACAAAATTAAAAACAAAATATTGTAAAACTAAAACGGTAATAAGTCTTTGTAAAACTAAAACGGTAAAAAGTTTTTTTAAAAATGGGAACAGAAATATTTCTTTGTAAAACAAAAATTAAATGTTCTTGGGAAAACCAAACCCTTTATAAAAATTCTGTAACAATAGAAATAAACATGAAGAAAGCATTTTAAAAAAGCGGTAATGTTTTGTAAAAACAGTCAAACCGTTTAAAAAAAAGTGAAAGTAAAACCAAAAAACGGAAAATCTCCTTGTAGAACTAATAATAATGATATATTTTTTAAAAAAAATCAAAATCCTTATGTAGCCCTGAATATGAAACAACGAAAAATATTTTTTTAAACTTAACATCAAGAAACGGAATTTTTTGCAAAGCTAAAAAGAAAAACACGAAACTTTTAGGAAACAACAGCGAAAATGGAAAAGAGAACACTTTTTAGTAAAACTGATAAAACGAAAATGTAAAAATAGTTCTGTGACAGTTAAACTTATTGCTACAAAGTTGTGAATGAGATTTTATTTTATGAAAACTAAAAGAAGCGAGTAACATTCTACTTTGTACAATTCAAAACTATAAAGTGTAAACTGAAGCTAAAACATTTTGTTACAAAGTTGTGAATGAAATTTTAATATGTACTAGTTACATACTATTAAGTATCAACTGAAGTTATAAGAAACTTTCTTAAAAGTATGACAAATTTTTGCTACATGTTATAAATAACGTATACAGTTCCTGCAACATTACACTGACATTTTATTCTACATTTTTTCTTGGTAGAAAACTAAGGATCAAAGTTTGTACGGTGAACACGAAAATGCTAGAAAACTAAAAATTAAAGTTTGTACACTGAACACGCAAATTGTTAGAAATCTAAAGATCTAAGTTTGTGCACTGAACACACAAATAGGATTAAAGTTTGTATAGTGAATTCGCAAACAGTTTTGTAAGAGTTGAAATTATGAATGTTCTTTGTACAATATTAACAAAACAGGAAACAGTTTTTTGTTCAACTAAAAGTCAATGTACAAACTAACATTGACCTTTTCTTTGTATAATCTTGGAATAGAAAAAATGTTAACTAAACACTTTTAAAAGGAAACTAAACTTGTAATTAACTTGTTCATAATGTTCTTGTGTAACTGCAGAATCACAAATTTTAAGAAAACCAAAATGAAATTTCTTGTTTTTGATATTTATTTTATGGAGCAAAATGTATGAAAACGTACAATATAAGTTTCTTCTGCAACAAAGTTTTTCATTATAAATTCAAACTTAGCAATGCTACATTGCTCTTTCGTTGAAATTAACTAGGTTGAATCTTTAGATTCAGTATCACTTAGATTATTTTATATGTAGTAGGTATTGGGGAAAATCTGAGTTCTTTGTACGTATTTCATTCCAAATACAAGTGAAAATTAGTCGATATTCAGTATCTTTGCTCTTTGACCGAAATCGTATAATGCAAACTATAATGTTAACGCCTATATCTAGTGGAAGGCTGCTTCTTTGTTTTTCCTATTAAGCAAAAGTATGTGGTTCAAATAATATTACCTCTGTAAAATATATAACCTTCAGAATATGGATGCAATAACAAAAGTCTACTAGAATTGGTCTTATTCTATTTCTTTTAAATAATACAATCCTTTACCCTATAAAATATGTACTCTCCAATATAACGAGTGTAATACAAGAGGTTTTTGGGATCAGGTTGGATGGGCTCTGATAAGAATGCTGAGTCCTTTATGTATGGTAAATCGTTATCGTGTGTCATATTCAATGCATTATGGTAAAGGGGTATCTCGGGAGAGATATCAAACTTGGTCTTCGTCAACAGTCACCGTAATGTATGTGTGTTTCCTTTGCCTTAGATATGCAATCCATCTTGGTAGCTGCGTGTCACAGCAGACATACTCGCCTTGTCCAATGCAACATAAGTTCAATATGTTGTATGTCCCCTTGGAGTTATCAACCACCATAGTGTGGATGTAACGAAGGCGGCCTACTATGCTTACTTTAGAGTGACCTTAATCTAGTATTTAGTCGGGTGTACTATGCCTTGATTTAAAAGATTATTCGTTCTTTTCTGATATACGATTCATCAACATATCAATGTTCAATAAAAGTGTACCAGTCGTCTTTCAAGACGGGTCTGAGAAGGTACTTCTGTCTTATCTGCATTCTGTCGATTTTGGTATTACGTTTTATCATTTAGGTGCGCCTTATTTATTCTTGAACTGTGTGACACTTATCAAAATTCATTCATTCTAGCTTTTGAGCAAAAACAACAAAGTAGGAATAAAAATCAATATTACTTCCTTTTTAGGTGTGACAATCATCTTTGTTAATCTGTAAAAAAAGCTTTTCATTGGTACCTAAGACGGTTTTGTTGAGACATGTTTAGCATGAACTTACCAAATCAAGTCTTGGTTGAATTGAGTTAATTTTTGACTTGATGTTTCTAAGACTTAGGCTGACATTTGGTTACACCCATGACTTTAAATCCAGTAGTATGGTATCTAGTCAATGGCGTTCTACTATATTTAGGTATCATACATGCGTACGTATTTGGAAAATATTTCCTTAATGGTTGGTGCTCTGGTTGATGTCTTATAATATTAATGTTTTATATGACCTGGGCAATTTGTCCCATGATTCGTGCAAGTAAACTCATTTCAGGTACTAGCTACCTAATTTTCAGTAAACACTATAGTTGATACAATATTGTGGAGTTTTCCGTCACTTTCATCTACCATATCGCAAGATAGTATATAACTAAGAGTATGGACATTTACTGCAGTCAGGACCATTCCTAAATTCATCTAGTAGCTAGGCATATTAGTATACACTTGCAGATTAAATAATAAATATAAAATCATGTTCTGATCAGAACAATGTACCTCAAACCTCACAATGTAATTCAATTGACTCTCTCCACAGTCAAACCCGACTAATGGTCAGACGATAGATACCCTGTATTTAATTACAGTATAGCTGGTATGGTTTTAAAAGACAGCGTATCATTACAATCCTTGGATAGTATAACAAATTTTTCGTGAATCCAAGGGATCTGCTTGCATTACAAAATGATGTAACGTTTTCAAATCGTATACTAATATTTGATTTGAAGTGAGTATCCCTGTACTGGATTTAGGTTTGAGCAGCCAGCCTGCACAACAAGGTAACTCTATATAACCCGTATGAACTATGGAAAGCTATGCTGGTTTCAAATAGTCGTGTATGTAATATTTCATATATTCTAATCTGAAGGCAGTTGCTCTCTAGCTGTTTTGCATTCAAGCACTCGTGTGCGCTATAAAGCAGTGTCATATAGTACAACATCATGGATGAACAAACTGAGAATGAATGAAAATGTTAACGCTTCTATAACTGCAGGGCAGTCTGAAGTCAGTTTCTCTACCAGCTTTGCGATCAGACATTATACTGCGCTATTAAGTGACTGTATGTAGTACAAAAATCCTAGTGTGATAAGGTAAATGTCTCCACGTAGAAAATAATCCGTTTTCCAAGTCAATTTATCGTCACTTGTTTTGTAGTTGCGCACTATCCTGCCATATAAAGTTAATGTATAATAGTACATTATCTCTGTAGTATAACGTCTATGATCATTCCCGTATAGCAAATGGTCCAAATTTCAACTCGATTTCTCGCTGCCGCTATATAAAAAAGGAAATAGGACAATCAATTAGCCTCATCCAAATATCAGAATTTAAAAATGGTGTATAGAAGAGAAATCGCTAAAGCTCAGATTAAATATAATGACTGTACAATCGATAAAGCTAATAACAAAATTTCAGCTGCTTGGTGAGTTGTAAGAAACGGGTCATCTTCTTCAAAACAGAGAGATCCTATTGATATCAAGCCAAACTATTTTAACAATTACTTTATAAATAATATCCCTACAGTAGAAAACAATGTATTGTATAATCCCATGGAAAGTTCTCTTACTTCAACAAACTGTTTAACCAAACAAATTCAGTGTTTAAATTGTATCATGTGTCCCTTTCCAGTGTTATATTAGCCGTCAAAAAAATGAAATCGAGTTATTCAGAAGACGTATTCGGAATGTCCTCTTACTTATTAAAAACACCCTGGATTCAAGCCTTTCGACTTTATACCTATTAATTAATTTGTCATTCAAAGAAGGACGGTTCCCACTGATCTTAAAAAAAGCTATCGTAATACCAATATATAAGAAAGGGAAGATAAATGTTGCCAGCACTTTTTGTCCTATTGCTCTTGTGCTAATTCTCTCGAAATTCTTTGAACATGTTTTGCTCGAACAATTGCGCACATTTTTTAACAATAGTAAATTCTTATTATTATAAAAACTAAAATTATATGGTGTAATGGGGAAGGAACTCAATCTATTTTCTTATCTTACCGACAGGATACAAGTAATTAAAGTCGATAATAATATTTCAAATCCTTTGACCGTGACAAAGGAGTACCTCAAGGATCAGCTCTTGGCCCCTTTTTGTTTGTTGTTTATCTAAATGATTTTCCATAGTGTCTTCATGCCAAGCCCATACCATATGCAGACATGACCACAATAATCACAGGAAATACAAATTTAAAGCCACGAAAGTGACACAAAAAAATTGTTAGAACTAGTCGCAACGTGGTTCAGGTAAAACAATTTGATTCTAAATGAGGGATAAACTGAAAGCATGCTTTTCTCATTGAATACAAATATTTTAAAGTGAAACGAGAGAAAATCTGTAAAGATACTCGGTATACACCTGGATGGTAAATTAACGTGGAATGCCCATATAGATGCGTTAATTAAAAAACTGGTTAAGAATACTTTTATATTACGACGGTTAAAAGGATATGTTTTACTAAATTGCTTAAAAATGGTATATCATGCTTTTATACAAATCCATATTATTAGGGTTTTGTACTTTGGGGAGGTGCAGCTAGAGCAATAGAAGCTTTAATATGGTAAAAAGGGCTATTAGGATTATATTGGGAAAATCAAACCGGGAATCTTGCCGGGGATTGTTTAAATCTTTAGGAATCATGACCCTTTTCAGTGTTTTTGTCTATCAATGTCTGATTTATACAAAAGCAAATCCACGTATGCTAAATACCTAAACTCACTCTTATGATACAACAAAAATTGAATTTAATTACCATTCACACGACTTGAAATAATTAAAAAAGTTACTGGATGTTGGGAAAAATATATTTTTGTCTTTTACCGGAAACCGTCAAAAACTTGAATGAAAAAATCTTCAAACACGTAATTAAAAAATTCTAATAATTTGCGAAGGTTATTCCTTTGAGGAAATACACTCCTTTCTAACAACGCAAGTAGGGTAAAAAGAGTGTTTTAACATTGACTGTTTCTAATAAATATACTATTTAATGTATTTTATCAAATGACGACTATTTCTTTATACGAAAGTATCTTGTAAAATTTTCGTTTCAAAGATTATTTATATAATGTGTTTTAAATTGTTTTGTATATGTGATAACCTCTTATGAATGTCAGTTAAAAAATTATTACTTTTTCCATTCTAACAATCTTCATTCATCTTGTATATCTTAAAATGAATGAATAGTTTTTTAGGCATATAGAGAACACTGTAATGAATTTATCTACGATGTAATCATTTTATAATGTAAATTATCCATGAATTTTAACATGTACAATATATTGGACTATATCTATATGTAGCTGTAGCTGTCTTCGAATGTATATACAAATAATAATAATAAAACCAGGTCTGTGACTACCATAAGAGCGGTGTCTTCAAATTAGTTTATCTTTAGATTGTGTTCACCTGAATGTTTACAATAAATATAACTAAATAAAATCCTGTTTCACAATTATCAGAGACTGATAAGTGCCGATCTGTAAGCAGTTTCATTTAATTGAAGGTTTTAAAATGTCCACTAAGGAGACAGGAAAATTCAAACAGAACATAAGGCAAACTTCAATTCACTTTTCTCTTTGCAACTTTTATTGGTGCCGTAACATAAGTTATTTTTATAAATATAATAAATAAGATTTCTCATCTGTTTTTTGCTGGGATGTCTGGACTTGTTCGTTTAAAATACGTAAATTACGTATTGATAGCAATACATCAAAATTTTGAGTAAATTTCTTTGTGTTCTTTCCTTTCTGCCTTGGAGGATAAAAACAAAGTTGGAATTTGTCACTTAGAATTCACATATTTTTACGTACCAATGTATATTTTAACCACAAATACAAGTTTCAAATATCTCTGTGTACCTTAGATCAGGGTAAACGCTTGTGAGCCAGAAAATATGTAAATCTCACGTTATTTGTTTGTTCAAAACGAAAAATCCCTAGCGCATTTACTCCAAAAATAGGCGCAAGTTCGGGATGTGGGCTTACTATTTTAAGTACATGGATGCAAGTCTTATCCTGTATACGTCTTTTCAACGTTTGGAGTTATTCAAACAGGGTTGAATACATTCTTCCGTTTCTTGCTACTATCCTAAAAATAATGAGAATATTAGGCGTTCTGTAAGCAGGTACATTCAAACTCGTAGATCTCTGGGTCAAATAGACCAAATACAATCATGTTCGAAGGCCATTTTCACACCAGGTCGGGTTCCCCATCGGAAATTAAATTTGAGACTTTTTGTTTACAAGACAATATTGCCAGATGTGTGTATCTGGCCTAAACAAAGCGAACATGCTCATCATTTGAATAGCAACGATCTTCTAAAGTAATTTTAACATTCAGTTCCGAATGACTCTTGTCCCCCCTAGGGAATCAAATCAGGAACTCCTTGGATAAAAGCCAGTGTAGCCAAAGGCATGTGTCTGGTCAAGAAGAGTTGAAGATATACTTTCATCAAATCTCATCGACTTCTAAGGCCATTTAACATTCACTTTTAAATCACTTGTGTTCCCGCTAGGAATCGAATACGTAGCTCCTTGTCCGTGGCTAAGGCAAATCGAAGGTGCTCCCCTCCTAGGGGCTAAAAACATTCTTTTAAGTACAATTTATTACGGGTTCTCTAATTCTTTATGTCCCTAGCGGAAACCAGTTATGGGAACATGCGATTATAAGACAATAAGCATTGTTGCTTATCAATATATGACAAGTCTCTTGTCAAGGTAAACAACTGTGGTCTGGCATTCAATGGCAGTGATTCGTAAGATCATTTTAACATGGGTACCCAATCGCATATGTTGCTGGCAGGAAGCAAGCTCAGAACCTATAGGTTAGAAGACCGCAGGTACAGCAACTCATCCACTGATGATTAATATTGGTCCACTGGTTAAGACGAATCGATCGTGCTGCAATAGAGGGATAAAAAACATTCCCTAATACCATATATACAGGTTCCGGACCATTTGTGTCCACGTTGTACATCAAATGTTGGAACTAGTGGATAAAATGCAGTAACATTTACCACTTATTCAGAGTAGTTGAATGTGTTTTTTTTGTCATGCAGAATCCATACTGCCCTTCCTTACATAAAAACAATCTCGTAAGGTCGATTTACTATAAGGTCCAGGCCACTTTTGGGTCCTAATGACAAACAAACTCGTGATCTTGATACCTGATCTGCAAATATCGAAGGCAGATCCCTCATGGTCATGATGCACCGATGGTACTAACATTCAATGAATTGAAGCATTCTTATGAAATTAATCTTTCGTAGGTTTCGAACCACTTATTTTCTCATACATCCAATCCTGAAGCAAGAGAAACGCGTTTCTATAGACAGTATTTGTCCGTTTCCTCCATATATTATGAATAGATGTGTTTCCAAGCAGTCTTGTCCTTCAAATCTTAACAACGGAGAGGGCTTAGTGTATAAAAGCCAACCTGGTGCTCTATGAAATGCAGCTAAATAACTCGCTGAAGTCAAACCTCAACTCTGTTTGACTCCACGTTTCTTCTTTCCGACACTAAAAGGCGGGTGCATATAGTACACTAATATCGTACGACCAAGCTGTAGACTTTAATGTAGGTGAAAGAAGTCGTTCCTGATATACAACTATTGAATCTCAACTCAGTTTGTCTCTATGAGTCTTCTTTCCGACATTAAAAGACCAGTACATATAATACATAAATATTGTACGGCCAAGACTGTAGACTTAAATGTAGGTGGAAAAAGTCTTTTCTGATATAGAAGTATTGAATCTAAACTCTGTCTGTATGTGTCTTCTTTCCGATACTACAAAGCAAGCGCTTATGGTATATAAATACTGTACGGTCAAGCTGTAGGCTTTAATATAGATAGTTTTAGCTGTTTCCGATATATAAATATTGATCATTACATCGAACAAAGCGTTTTAGTTATTCTTTCACATGGTTTTTGTCTGAAGGTCCCCGAGGCAACGTGAACCAATAGTGGTTTGCCATTGGATGTGGTAGAAACGGTGTTTGCCGTGTAATTACGGATCCGAAACAGTTCAATCCAATCCCAAATCAAGACCTCAGACATTCCTATACACTACATTTATCTTTTCTCCTCAATTTTTGTATAAATATGTTTCCAAACAGTCTTTTCCCAATAAATATCAGGATATACTTAGCTTCCAACAGAAAATTTGATGTAAAATCATTCCTTCTCCCGTTAAATCTTTTTCAAAATACAATTATGAGGCTATTTTCTGGTAAAAATGTATATATTAAGTTCTTACATATTGGGTTTGGAAGCATAAAATGTACAACTAAAGCACGCAAACAGTTCTAATACAGATCCTGAACACAAAATTACATAAATCTTGTTGGTTAAAATCACGCCCAATCATATAAAATGTACCGCTTACCCTATAATATATACGTATATACACACATACACATATACAAATAAAGATATACGTATAATATCTACACGCAATATCAGAGTGCGGTGTTCCTTGTTCTTTTATTTCGTAATAAGATGAAAAGAAAAACAACAACGTTTGAGACAATATATCTCGGCATTCTTTTGAATACTATATTCAATATCTTTCTCTCCTTTTTCCTTCTCCACAAGACTTCCAAATAGGCTAAAATTCGAAACTTGTCTCTCTTCCTCTCCCTCCCTCATGTTCCTTAACATCCGAAAGCACTTGCTGCTTTATAGCGTGGTTCAACATCTTTTTCTTTCCAACTTTTCTCGAAGCGGTCTTTCTCTCGAACAGATACTGGTTGACCTTGACGTTCAAAGTCTAATTGAAACTGGATGACCTTGGCGTTCAAAGTCGGGGAGTGTAAGGGACTCTCATTACAACGAGATTCGAATTCGAGCAGGTGTTCGAATGTTCAAATTTCCTATGGGATGGGGTGAAGTCCTTCCGAAAGAACTTGTGTGGTCTAATTTATGGTTACGAGATGGAATTTTGATCTTGATTGACATTCCCTGGTTCGCATTTTGACATTGTTTGATGTTATGTGGTTGGAATTTCGACTTCCATTTTATGGCTTTTTGAAATTTATGACTGGTGCAATTTTGATGCTGTCTACTATTTAGTTAGGCTATTTCTTCTGTATTTTTTGGTCCATGTTGATAGTTTTGTTTTGTTTGAACTTTAGAAAGATAATGGGGGAGAGTTGAAGAAAGCCGAATTCTTTAAGTGTAAACTATTTTTGTTCATTTATCTTCTCAACGAGGATTATACATTCATCGTGGTCCATGTGTTAGCGTTCTTCGCAGCACTTGGGAGGCACGCTGGTTCGAGTCCTATTGTCGAACACATCATTAGAAATTCAAATTAATGTCAACTATAGGGTGTTTATAAAGTAAGATGTTGATCTGAAGCTTGAACATGTATTAATCATAAACAAATATTCGACGGCTATTGAGGGATTAAATCGTGAATGAAAGTGAAAAACAATGAAAATATAAGGCGCTAAGAATAATATGTACGCTGTATAACCAGGAGGTTGCTAGCATATTGATCAATAATTGTTTGAGGTCACTTCATAAACAGTAATTATTACTAAAGTTCGACGTATTGGCTCCAGTAGGTCAACAAAATGATGAGTATTGCAAAATTTCTCATACTACTACCACCTCCTTCTACCACACGCTGTGTGAACTCATGAAAATGACTGCAGGTCCAAATTTAAAAGTATTCGACGAGATAGCCTATATAAAACCAACAGACCATTTGGGCACACCCACTTTTTCCGTCTATTGCAGGAATATGTCTACTGGACGGCACTCACTAATAACAGTTTCTGAAGGAAGAAACAATTTGTATATGTGTGCAACCCGAAACTTTTTGCATCGACGTTTCATGTATTTCTGGAAATATTTTAAATGAACAATTATTGCTCAATAAAACGATTAAACTAATACTACGGACATTTACAGCCGTGTTCAGAAACGTTTTTTGGAGTGACTAGCGCTGTACTAATGAGTGACTATCAACGTTAAAAGAAGTTAATTGCTCGTTAGCACAACTCTATTTACTCGAAAAAATTTTTTTTAGTGCAGCTGTTATTAAATTTTGGCTAAGTAGGGTACGAATACGGACAGAATCGTGAAAATTTGGACGTATGGTAATACTAATAGTAGTTCTCATTGTAAATTACAGAATGTTTGCAAGAGTTAGTGTTAAACAAGCATGAAACAGTGATATTGCATTTTAGTATTTTAATATTAATCAATCATAGCTTCATTGGGGCTGAATTTTAGTTTTTGCTGTATTACCTGTTGAAATTATTTTATTTTACGGAACTATATCTAGAACCATAGGTGTAAATTTGGACCCGACCACGCTCTACCTCGACCTCGCTCAACCTCGATCTCGGGATGGTACTTCGACCTCGACCTCGACCTAGCGATCATTCTTCGAACTCGACCTGGTTTAAGCTCGAACTTGCTCAAGCTCGAACTCGCGACAGGACATCGACCTCGGCCTCGCTCAACCTCGACATCGCGATAACACTTCGACCTACACCTCACTCAACGCTGATCTCGCGATCTGATTTCGACGTCGACTTCGCTCAACCTCGACCTCACGATGGGACTTTGGCCTCGACCTCGCTCAACTTCGGACTCCCGATTTCATTTCGACCTCGACCTCGCTATAAGACTTCGAACTCGACCTCACTCAACCTCGACATAGCGATCAAATTTCAACCTTGACTTCACGATTTGATGTCGAGGTCGAAGTTGAATGAGGTACTGAGTAGTCTGAGGGTCACTTAATGTCATGCCGATTGCCACATCTGGTAAGCTTTGAAGATTGTAAGGTAGAACCGAGAATTTTATTCGGGGGGGGGGGAAGTGACACTTTTTTTAGAATACCATTTTCCTAGAGTATCTCTTCGTATAATTTAATTTTTAAATGTCTTTATCGGGTTTCGGTGATGGGAAATATATCCATCCTTCCTGGGGCCACCCCTGTGCCTTGAATGCTTATGTATGAAAGTTTTTGCTCTATAGACTATGAGTTACTAATTTATTATCTCTTTCTAAACTAAGCCAAACCAAAGTGTGTAGTAAAAAATAACTTGAGCATGTGGAATGTAGGATGTCCTCCGCCCCAATATTTAAAAGCTAACGTCGCCTATGGGAAAGGGGAATTAAATTCTTGTTTATATTCGAAGTATCTATGTACTGTATGTGTCTTTTGTTTACATATATAATATTGGTTTATAACAAGATTGTATGCGAGCAAGATAAGGCCAAAGCGAATTACTGATTTACCTGAAACAAGTAGAACGTTGTTTCTATACGTAAAGTTCAAATATGTGGCATTGGATGCGAAAAATTATATAATCAAATGTCGCTCAAGTATGTATATGCCATGTAACAACGAGGATATATGAATATTATATAGGCTATTTGTCTCCTCATTATCATGTAATTTGAAGAGTATAGAGAAAGAAGGAGGTATTTGAATGAATTGTGATTTCTCTTAAAGCACATTTTAAAGTTTCTAACAGAAATCTCTCCCATTTATCTCAATGTACTTCATATTCTTAAAACTTGGTAATAATTTGCGCTTTTGGATTGAAACTTTCAAAGGTGTTAGCTGTCATTCTGTAGTACCCGTTAAGAGTGCAAACACATTTTTAAAAAAAATGCACATACCACCCTCTCTCCTGTACTCTTCATTTGTCGTCAGCAGTCCATATCTCTCTCCACCTCCAAAAAAGTCTGTTCAGAGCTAGTGGTAAGGTTTCTCCGCTTATTGTCATAAAGCTTAGCCAATTTAGCTAGTCATGTTAGAATAAGGGAATCAAATATGTTATTGGTCTTTGAACTAAACTAACTCATTGAGAGGCGTTCAGTAGAAGACACACTTTTTGCTGTACCGTTTTTCAAACTTGTTTTATGGCCTTTAGAAATGTATGTGGTAGGCTGTATTTGGTATGAGGTATTGTAGAAGAGTAGGCCTCTAGAACTTAGAAGGTTGTATATGTAATAGTGGAAGAGATATATGACAAACAGACAATTAATTTTATTATTATTATTATTTAGCCCCATTTTGCAGCCGCCATGTTGCCTCCCGCACCGGCCCGCGTCGCCGTCACCCTTGTCAGCATTGGTAGGGGAAACCGCAAGACCCGGTGTCAAGCACCTGCCATGCGTTGTTGTTTGTCCGTGAAAACTGTAGAATAGTTTGGAGAGAATTTATTTCATTATATAATCTTCAGTGGATTCAGTCATTGGGAATACTGTAAGATCTTTCTGTGTTCTTGCCCGTTTTCTGTCTTGAAGTGAGTGTCGTTGTGAAACAATTTTTTTATGCTTTGCTTTATGTGCTATGGGAACGAATGAGAAGTTGCTTTAATCAAGATTTTTCCTTAGGGTGCTAGCTAATAAGAAACTGGTATTTGAAATCAAATTCTTTCGGCTCCAGAAAGATAAATTTTGGTTGAAACAAGCCAATATAATTTTATTGCAGGATTGCTGTTATTTTGGGGAAACCGTTAAGCTATATTGTATACTTGTTATATTGTCTGATTGAAAAGAACTGACCGTAGAGCTTTATTGATGACGAACTCTTTTGGCCCTTCTTATATTGTACGTACTAGCCGGAGTATCTAAACAATTCTTTGGGAGATCTTTATTAGTCACTTTCACTGGAGGCCTCTAAGAATAAAAGAATGTAATCGCACGCACTTTGAAATTCATTTTTAAGAATTTACCGGTATCGGCTTTTTAGATTGCCATTACCGTTAGAACTAAAAAATTGTAGAAGAGGTCATAAACATCTTACTAGTTTGTGATGAAAAGGTTGTAAAAACGATAGACATTCTTAATTAAAATGGTCAGATTTTTATGGTTCATCCATTTTGAGGAAGAGCATATGGAATTAACGGTAAAAGGTGATCGAAGCATGGAGATGAGTTTATAACTTTGAGGAAGGAAAAGAAATAGTTGAAACTTTCCAGTAATAGCATAGCTTAAAGATTCCATTGAAGGTTCTCGAACAATTTTAATTTGGGGAAGTTTTCCTGAAAGATTTATTTAGGTCACTGAAGAAAAAGAATTTTACAGACAATTTACACTTCTATACATATTCATAAGTGTGCCCTGTGGTCTTATTGTTTATTCAGCTTTGTTTTGGAACTGTATAGACAAATTGTTTTCGTGCGATTTTGTACATTTGCTAAAAAAAATTCCAAACATTCATGCCCCAGCTGGGATTGGAACAGGGTACGTTTTGACCGGAAATATTTTTCTGTTAACATTTACTTCTACTTTATACAACTCAAGTTGGAATATGCTTTTATTATTCGGAATTTACAGAAATCATATTGATTGCGATGTTTGATTAAATATGTTTTTTGACGGGTACAAAACATTATTTTGTGAAACTACTTACGAATTGCTTTTAATTATTTCAATCATGGACCCGTTGTTGAGTCGCAATTTTAATGTTTTACGAATAAATTGACTCTTTGGCTTTTTGAAATTTGATTGATATCAGAATGGAACTAAGATGATTTGAGTCGGAGTACTGTGAAAAAATAATACATAGATGGCTCCATTTTATATTGCTGAAATTGAAAGTTTTGGCGGAGGTCTATACTTTAACTGTCTCTGGACAAGACTTTAAGCGATGCATGTATAGTTAGAGATGGTAATATTAAGAGAAATGGGGGAAATAAACTTCTTGTTATTTAGTATACACTTGTTGCTAAACCATTCCGAATGCTTGATTTTTTTCAAAAGAATGGGAATATATTCAGGCGCTTGTTGTAATTATTAAATATGACCACTTTGATTTTTAAAATATTTATCATTCCTACTATCACGAGGCTCTGTTACGCGGAAGATTTATTAATTTATGGTAGAGTTTCAAAATTGAGAACCCCAAACTGAAATTACGCGTAGAATCCCCACTTATTTTATTGAACCGCTTAGTAGATTACAAGTATTTTGAAAACAATGTTCTTAAGTAATATTTATGTTACTTAGAAATAAGACTCAATATAGATACTTAGATTATATTTTTTTATTTTTCAGATTATTATTGATCGAATCATTGGAGGTCACGAACGATTAATTGTGAAATTAGGTAAGTTTCTTAATTAATTAAATATCTTTGGATTTTAAATTTACTTTTAAGCCCTTTAGGCACAGAGCGGATTTATTATTCCGCATCCACGGTAATGCACTCGGTCTTTATTATTATTCTATTGAGTGGAAATGAAACCTAGCAATGGCTGTGTAGGAGCTTGGCTACCATGGATCACTGTATTTTTAAAAAAAAGCGGAACTGAATTTTTGGCCTATTTCTTAAATAATATTTGTTTCTAATTGATATTTGAATGTTGTACAGGATCTCTAAACTAAAAAATCCTAGAGTTCACTTCAAAATAGGATAGACTAGACAAGTATGTTGTTGAGTCTAAACTTGTTAGCGAAATATTATTTATTTATGGCCTTTAGAGAATTGCGCTCAGGCCGTAAGGATTTTTGAAACGCTGAATATTGTATATTAATGGTGGTAGGAAGAAAGTGGGAGATCACATAATGTCTGTGCATTAGAAAGGTTACATGGTATAAAAAGAGATTGAACCGACGTCCCCCCGCACGCAAAAATGGGCGCTGAGCCCTATTTGAAGTGAGGAATATATTTTGTTTAAAATTAATGTTGAAATATACACTTTTAGATAGCTTTCATAAAACATATACTTTTTTGTACACTTGTGGCAGGATTAAATATTTTAGTTAATTTTTGCTCTTTTGGGAAGGAGAAAGACAAGTATATTTTATAAGAACTTTAAAGAAACTCTGACAACATACATAAATATTTTACTGGAGCAGTGGATTCACTTCATTTCTTATGGCTTCAATCTCACTTTACTTGTTATTACCAGACGTAGAAATATAAAGAATTATATAAAATGTAGATTCGCTTGATTCTTTATGTCTTTAATCTAAATTTAGCTGTTATTCCCAAACGCAAAATATAAAGAAGTGTATAAAATGTAGATTAACTTGATTCCTTAATTCTTTGAAACTCTTTGTTTCGGCTTCCAATATTTTAAACCACCCTCAAGTTTGTGTATATTTCTATATTCATGGAACTGCAGTCGTTTTGTGAAAGCAGTTTAAGGACTTTATTTTTATTTAGACGAGTCATCATGTTCAGAGTTACTGTTTAATAATTCTGCGAGATAATACTTCACAATTATGACGCATACATTTTTTGGCATATATTTAACAGAAATTTCATTACCTACCATTGGAAGTAGACTTTGTAGAAACTTGGTATGCGTGGTCAAATTTTGTTTCCTTCACATGTTCATAGTTCAAGATAAAACACCTTTGGTGTTCTTTCGCATGCTCATGGTTGAAGAGAAAACATTATTTTCATTGGAAATCAGTGTTAACGAAATGAAATCACTTTTAATTAAAATGTTCCACTAAAAATATTCATTCCACAGATGAGAAATACACTTCCAACTTTCACGTCGCTGGCTTACAGGTCTTTGTTTAACAACTAAACGTGGAAACCAACTTTGCATAAATTTTATTTTGTATTGAAATCCAAAAATTGAATGAACTATGTCCCAGGTGGGATTCAAAGCCGGAACCTTGATTTGCTATAGGTTATCACTCTAAGATAAAAATTTAGCTTTGTTTAATTTATTTTCCTGTCACATTATAATAAAATTATAAATATACATGCCCCAGACGGGATTCGAACTCATAACCTATGATTTTAACGTAGGGCCAAACGATTAGTAGATTAACATAAAACGGGAAAAATAGAGTAAAAGTAAGGACATATATACAGGATTTAAATAATAATCATAATCATTTGCTAAAATAATACCTAAACATCCCCAAGTAATACTGCCCAAGCCCAAACGCATGTGATCGAGCGTCATTAGCTTCCTAAGGTACTTGCTTCTTAATTTGCCGATTGCATATTAATAGTTGCTATTCGTTTACGGAACGCCGACTGCCAGATGTTTAGCGAATGTCAACCGACAACGGTAAGTTTTATTGTAGCAAGCGAAAATAACTCAAACGGTGGTATTACTTGCGAACTAACTCGACCGATAACGTTAGTGTTTTGGCATCTAAATGAGGTGTAGACCGTCGCGCAGAGTGTGACCTGAGAATTTTAACACAGCACTCAGATTATATATGGAATAATATTGGTCAGATTATGTTGGACCGGGATGATGTCACTGAAAAAGTTTTTCACAAATCCCTTCAATCTTTAAATGTTGTGACTCGCTTAAAGTGAAAATGTTTGCCGAATCCCTCAAAGTAGAGACTGAATAATATAAAAGAAATCAAATGACTAGATTCTCTCATTTTACCGAATTAATTCAATTATTTTTGACAATTTAACTCCAGTTTACGTGTTGCTACTTTTTTGCAACTTTGTGACAAACGAAAGGCAAACTTGATCTTTTTAATTTGTATGTTTAGCACCTGTAGTGTTCTAGTATAAAGTGACTTTTGAATAATCTTATTAAACACTAGTTATTGCACATTTTATTTAAACACATGAAACCGTTTAAAACTTTGTACACTTTCGTAAAATTAAAAATATTAATCGAGATATTCTGATGATATCCAACGTTTATCCTCACTTTAATCAGATCTTTTTTCTTAATACTCTTTAAATCGTTGTTGCAGAGTCTGAACAGGGAAGAAATAAATAAAAATAAATATTTTCAATGTGTTTTAAACATATTTTTAAGTCTCGCACTTCTTTATGCAATAAATTATTGATTTTTCCTTAATCTGTTATAAATCACTGTTACTAAACGATTAAAAAAATAATAAAAATAGCAGTTCCAAGTAGCAGTTATTCATATCACTTAAAATCTATATACATTGGTCTATCTGTTGCGCTCAGCATCTTACAGTCTTTCAGGAAAGTTTTATAGAGAAATTCTTCACAGTAGTATGATATTATTTTATTTATCTGTAAATACAGTTTCATAAGTTCTTGAAGATAGTGTCTAACTATCGTTGTAGCAGTACTGTTGATGCTGGTGATTTGTTGAAAATTGTACTTTTCAATTTGTTACGATAGGAAATAAAAATTTCTTGTTCTCTCTTCACTTCATTCCCGTTGTATATGGCGTCCGAAAATGGGTTGAATCCACTGGACCCTTTGGTGTTACATTAAAATATTTTCTGACTCTCTAACTTTTAACTTTAACTCAACGTTTCACTAAATATTGAATTCACTTATTTACACTACATATGTACAGATGCTTATCAGAATAATGGAAACACCTGTAGTTGGCAACACGTCAGATGTATGGGTTGGCAGTGGTCTCGTGGCGACCGCAGCGCCGAACTGCTGGTGGTGGTGTGTTAGGTCGGTCTCCATACTACGTCAGGCGTCGTGGAACAGGAGTGTGCAGTGGCTGCAGCAGACGGAGGTAGTGTAAAATGGGAGACCTCTCAGAGTTTCAAAGAGGGCAAATTGTTGGGGCGCTGTTATGTGGAGTGAGTGTGACGGCAGTGGCTAGTGTGTTAGGTGTGTCGCCAGGGACAGTGTCGAAGGTGATGACGGCCTACACAACACACGGGAAAACCACATCGGGGAAGCGGAACAGTGGGCGGAAGAAAAGCATCAGTGACAGGGCACGCCGGGTATTAAAGCGCATTGTCACGCGGAACCGTCGTGCCACTGCGGCGCAAGTGACGGAGGAACTCAATCAGCACCTCCCCCAACCTGTTTCGACAATCACAGTCCGCCGCGAATTACATGACATGAACTTACGGGGTCGTGTTGCACGGGCCAAACCTCTCATCAGGGACCAGAACGCTTTAGCACGCCGCAAATGGTGCCGCGACCATGCAACTTGGACCGTTGACGACTGGAAACGTGTAGTATGGTCGGATGAGTCACCATTCACCCTATTCCAAACCACGGGCCGTGTTTATGTGTGGAGAACGCCCAAAGAAGCGTATGATCTGCAGTGTCTCCGCCCAACTGTGAAACATGGCGGCGGCACGGTGATGCTGTGGGCCGCAATATTATGGTTTTCATTGGGTCCTGTGGTCACACTTCGCGGACGCATCACTGCCAACGATTATGTCGCAATTTTAGGAGACCACTTGCATCCTATGGTCCGGATGTTGTTCCCGGACAATGACGCCATATTACAGGATGATAATGCACCCATTCACACAGCTGGAGTTGTTGCAGAGTGGTTTGAGGAACATCGGGATGAAGTTCAACACCTCCCCTGGCCCGCCCAATCCCCAGATCTCAACATAATTGAACATCTGTGGTCCATCTTGGAAACACGACTCCGGCGACGATTTCCACCTCCATCCTCTCTCACAGAACTGGCCGATGCCCTGCACGAGGAATGGTGTAATATTCCACTTGCTACCATTCACGACCTCTATGCCTCCATCCCACGTCGCATCAAGGTTGTTCTGAAGGCGAAAGGTGGCCCGACACCATATTAATCTGGTAAGTTGCACTTTCGTTCAGGTGTTTCCATTATTCTGATAAGCATCTGTATGTGGTTGCAGACTTACTTTCTGTTAACTTGTGCCACAAACTGGCGTATCTTGGCTCTGTACCAGGCAGAGTATATTTATCGGGTTTCTTTAATACGTTTTCAATCACGTATTCCCCACAGTGCTTCCGCCTTTTTCTTATCTTAAATCTGCGTATCCATCTCCTTTTATTGTCACGACGTATTGGTTCTTCATCTCTCTTATCATTCCATTCTTCTGATGAAATCTTGTCAAATAAAGCAAATGAAGTTTTGGGTTTGACGACTCCTGATATCACTGGGCCATACTGCGTGGTTAGATACCGGATTGATACCACAATCACCATTGGAACCATGGTTAATTTCCTCGTTAATCTTTACATCAGTATTCGAATGATTACTCAGGTCTGCCAGCAATCCTAATGGGTCAGTAGAAAGAGGATGAAGTTTGAATATCCCTTTTAAAGATCTCCTTGATTTGCGATACAATTTTCGTTTTCTGTTAGACCCTCTACCAGCTTCTCTCGGAGTTGGTCCTTGCTTTTCCCTATACCGTTTCCTTCTATGTTTCTGCTTCATTTTCTGATCTTGTTTAACTGCATTCTTGCTGATGATTTCTCTTTGTCCGTTACGAATTCTCAATTCTTTTCTCATAAAACAGTTTTTTTTCTTTGGTCCCTTGGCGAAGTTTCTTACTTAAGCTGAGTCCATTCAAATTCGTGTCCAAAATACTTCCCTGTTGTTCATTATAGTTGACGTTTATATTTATATTTACATTTACAATTGCTACCACCATCTTGTCCTGAACCTTATTCATCATCAGGGTATCTTCACTTCCCTCCTTGATGATCCACTTCTTCAAACATTACTTTCCTTACATTCATCGCTGTTTTCTTGTCTTAAAGGGTTGGAAATGTATTTTCGCTTTCCATATGCTCATCAGAGTGGAACTGGTTACTTGTGAATCCTGAACATTCATATGCCTATTGTGTTCCAAACTTAAACATGGGATTGGCCCTTCAAGTAATGTTGTCCTCTCTCCTTGTTTGTTCTGAATGATCGACATGTCATCTGTTCTCCACGTGACGTTGTTAGGTAATGGAATACATGCTTGTTTTGGTGATTCCATTTTGCTAAATGTATGGTATTCAGACGCGAACCCATGCACGTGTGACATTCCCAAAAGACAAAATGATCTCTACCTTTAGCAGTCAAGTTGCATTGAAGTTCCCACTGTTGATGTTTTGTTTTTCTTATGTCTTCCGCAGACTTTTACACCGTCTCTTCGTTTCTGTTTTTAATATTATATCTATCCTGATATTTTTTAATATATATATGTGGTCGTTGTGAATTTCCATTTATTCTAGGATGTTTAAGGCCTGATTATTCTATGTATTGGGTTTAAGGGAAAAGGTATTAGAAACCATTATTTTTATGTATTTATAATCCCCTGGTTCCCCTTCCCCTTTCCCACAGTTGTATTTTTGTTCCTTTACAGCATTACTTTCTATGAAATTTTGTTAATTTTCGATCATAAACTGGAGTTTGTATAAAAACCCATTCAATTTTGAACATTTTCATGGTGAAATTTATGTTCTACACGTAAAAGTAGCTACGGAATTGCGTCTGATAACTCATTTAGTTAATATAAAGTTTCACCTTCAAGGTTGATTTTACTGCTTTAAAAGTCGCTCAAATTACACGACTCGACTTATTTGGGACACAAATATATAACATAGTGTGAGTCCATGCGTGTTATTTTCGATATCTATATTCTTCAAATAAGGTCCAAAAACATGTCCGAAGTCAAAACTCGCTGAACAGCAAAAAGGGTTCCCTTGTTAGTGTTGTTGTTTTCGTCTAAGAAGCACTCATGTCTACAAACCCAGACAATTGACGCATATTGAAACTAGTCATGGCTCAAGCGAGCTCTGACAGAAGAGTGATTGAAAGTATACTTACTTACACATTTGAATTTGAATTTATTTAAGCCTAACAGGCATCTATGGCCTAAGGCTTGGGACAACAATGGGAAAGTTAGCGGCCAGGGCTTTGAGTTAAGGTACCATCCCAGCATTCGCCAGGTGGGACTTAGGAAAACTCTAGAAAACCTTAGCAAGGATGGACGGTCGCGGCATTCCATCCACGGGCCTTCTGAATGCGGCACCAACGCTCTACCAACAGCCGCTCAGTAAAATTACTTACGAGTTCGTGGACCAATACTTTTCTGTTGAACAAATGTATCAAAGTAAAGCTGCTGAATTTGAAGCATTTCTGTGTTCAATACAAGCCCACACGCCTGTTACCTCTAGCTTACTCTAAAGTAACTTTTGCGTTGCATCCAAAACCATAGCCCACATCTAGTAATATTCCTCCCGACTTCATCTACAAGTGACAAACAATTACCAAGTGCACTGCAAAAACTGTTGTTTTATTCAGACTCAATTCTCCGTAGCATAATATATAAAACAGAACTCAGTTTTCAATAACACATATCAACATACATTTTATAAAATTGACTAGTAGCTTAGAACACAAAGACTTGGTTACACAAACCAGTACAGACTCCGAACTGACCATAATCCTCCTTTATCTGAATCAATAGATCATACCACGACAAACCTAACATCAGAAAAGCCAGGACATCAGACCAAGGAAGTTCCTTGCATCAGACTTCCTTTTGCCCTTTATCCAAATTATCCTTAATGGGAATATAAAGCCAAGATCTCCGACAAGAGATGGCAGCACTATCTCCGTATGTGTCTAATGTATTTTTATCGTTGCACGAAATTTCAATGTTGCTCCTACAAATTAAGTCCTAGAGAGTTAAGACTTTTAGGGAAGAAAGTTCATAAGTAATTCAAGAGTTCTATCCATGCCGATTTTTCATTTTCTATCTTGTTCATGGTTAAAATCGTTTCATTGTTTTTATTCCTATAACAATGAAGCTCTTTCAACAAGAAAGAAAATGAAAAATCGGCACGGATAGAACTCTTGAATTACTTATAAACTTTCTTCCCAGAAAGTCTGAAATTTCTAGGATTGAAGTCTGAACTCTCGGTATTGAAATTTCGTGCAACGATAGAAATACATTAGACATATATAGAGATAGTGCTGCCATCTCTTGTCAGAGATCTTGGCTTTACATGGCCCTTAACAGAAACTTTTTCCTTCTATTGTAAGTTTAGTGTACAGTAGTGTGCAGTGTAAGTTTAGTTTAGTATGCTACAGTAACAGCGGCATGATTCTCAGATCCACTCACATAGTTTGCACAACTGGGAACACCTTCACTCCAGCAGAATTTTTACTGAAGCCAAAGAAATTCAAGTGAAGGATATAATGATTTCCCCTTCCTTTCTACGTTTTAAAAATATTCAAATTGTGCGTGTGCAAAAAAAACTCTTGCAAGTTGGTCTTGGTCTTGCGCAAGTCTTGCAGCAAGACCAAGACCAAAACTGCAAGACTAAGACTCTTGTGCTCATCACTATTCACAATGTCAATGACCTATATTGAGCGATGTCGATACCCAATATTGAGCAATGCCGATAATCGATGTCGAACGAAGTCGTTGCCCGATGTCGATCGATATAACTGCCCGATATTGGCCAAGATGTTTCTCATCCAATATGGGGCCCATGTCGTTGAACGATATCGATCGATGTCGTAAAATCCAATATGCCCATAATGGCCGACGTGGATGTGCTACTTGGGAAGAGTAGTAACCCAATATTCAAGTTCATTTCCTTCAAGACAATGCCCATCCTCATGCAGCCACTTTAACAATGTCAACTCCTCGCAAACAAAAGTACAGCTTGTTATCTCATTCACTTTGCAGCCCTGACTTGGCTCCACTATTATTACTTGATTGAACCATTGAAATTTCATAGGGAACAAGCAAAAAAATCAGCAAGAAGGACAAGGTGATTGAAACTGACAAGCGGCCCAAAAGCTTCTTTCGTACTGGAGACATCCTCGATATATATATATATATATATATATATATATATATATGTGTGTGTGTGTGTGTGTGTGTGTGTGTGTGTGTGTGTGTGTACGTGTGTGTGTGTTTGTGCGTGTGTGTGTCTGTCTGTGCGTCTTTGTGTGCAAAAGATCAATATAAATAGGGCAATTACCCCCAGCTCCTCTAATTGACACGTAAGCTACAAGATGTAGGGGAAAGCTGCTCCGAAACAATTGAATAAGCACTTCGGCAAATAATCTTCAGCAGTCCGCGTACACCGAAAGTGAAACTTATAGTACCGTTAACAGATACATTGATTAAAAAAAATTAACAATAATTTGCATCAGAAGCTCAGAAAATGTGTTTTAGTGCAATAGAATCCCCTCCCTAAATAAAAATAACTGAGTAATTTCCCCTAAATAGCACATGTAGAAAAGATACTAGTTTCAGTGTATAATCCAGCTCATGTGGGTGCAGCGTGTACTCTATTCGACTTCCGACAACGTCACGTCATTCATGATATCGTCCAAACATGATTATCCGCGAAGCATGAACCGTGTGACGTAACATTCGCGTGTGGGTTAACTCGCGAGTGTTAAAAAATGCAAACGAATGTACTTTTCCGTGTTCCGCAGATTTTTTCAAAGAGCGCCACTCGACTGACGACGCCAGAAATGCGGAGAGAAAAGATTTTGGTTTGTGCTCCAGTCACTTGCTCCTCTCGTCTCGCAATCATACAACACAGGAGACAAGATAACCTGCTCGTATCTCTCTCTCACCTCTCGCGAAGCATTGTGACGTCACGGTACCAGGATCTTTTGATTGGCTCGCGGCACCAGTCCATAGAGCTCGGGGAAGAGAAACAGCAGTGTTGAGCCGGGCCCCGCGTGGTGCAGCCGGTCTTGCATAGTGCTTACATGTGACGAGTACTAGATCGATTCCCGAAAGAGGTAAGTACTCATGATTTTATTTTTTTCGTTTGGTGACAAAAACCCACCTTACAATGAGTACCGAAGAATAATAATGAATCGATTTGTTTCTATGACAACGCAGTGTAGGTGATAATCACACTTTATGAATATTTTTCTGCGTATCGAAATAAAATACATTTGTGAATTTGTTTGAATTAAATGATGGTTCGAAAAACTTCTGTGAAAACAAGTGAACTTCAGTAAACGAGGCAATAAGAAGAAAGAAAATATAACTGTGTTGTTTAGTGATATCAAAGAAGTGGTAAGCAAACAACTATGTTTAATTTATTTTTCTTATTGCGCATCTGCTTCTTTTTCTTTTAAAAAAAAGTATTTGTTGTGATGATTATTTTAAAATCAAAATTAATAGTGATCGAACGTGGTGGATCTGAGAGGTCGTATTTGTCTCACAAACAAGATGTTCTCGGATAAAAACAAAAACTAATGATTATTCTCGGTATTCTTCGAAGCTAATACTGCAATGAAGGAAAGTTATTTGATAAAGTATTTCCAATTTTCGCTACACTGAAAAAAACAAAAGGAACTTCTTTATAATGTCTTATCTTCTTATTTGTATACATTTTATGTTAAACTGTCTTTGCTTCATACACAAGAAGTACAAAAAAGATCTGCAGAAGCAGTGTCAGGTGTATTTCCATGCCTTTCAGAATTTAGAATGTTAAAAATTTGCTGTGCACTTCGTTTTTACACGATCACTTTCTGTAGGCTTACACATCCTGCACACATTTTAATTACAATATTTTATTATAAAATCAGAATTGCTTAAGTTTGCATTGAATTTGACAGTGAAAGTGACTGAATAAGTGAGTTGTTTGTTGCCCAGCTGATTAAGGCAACGTGATAACAAGCAGACGGACCGCGTTCTATTCCCACCCTCATTAACCTATTTATTCCCTAGGCTAGAAATTACCTCTCATTACTATCCTGTAATTAGTAACCGTTCATTTGTTCACACCTTCGCACATTAAAATTGTACAGAAGTAATCAAATCGGCTAATGTAAAGTTGTGCAAAACATGTAGAAAGAATGAACATTTTTTTTTTGACAGTGTATAGAACGATGATTTTCCCCCAAGTTCTAGATTTCACTTAAATATTTATTGACTTAATGTCATCTTGGATATGCTCTTGAATTGTTGTTATCTACTCTTTAACCCTAGTATGATGTGGACATCATGGAAATGGAAGCCTAAAAATGATTTGAGAACTACAAAAAGTATTTCGTGGTACAAATTATGTAATGTCTGATCAATTAACAATATTGAAGTTATTATCTATCATCTTACCTGTTACACTATGCCATTACAAGACATATTGTTCTGATGTCACTGCTTCTCCCTTGTTTGAAGCTACTGTTATTCTCTCGCTTTCGGTGCTAGCAGGCTTGGATTAGATCCCGGTGGAGGTTTCCCATTTTTTATTATTATTATTATTATTATTTACTTAATATCATATTGCCAACTGGGGTAAAATTAGGAATTAGCGAACTGGTTCCGAAAACTAGGTAAAGCAGCGATTTTGAGTAGTTTCGCTGCCCACGTGTCACCTTCTTTAAATGAAATCGGTCTGGTAAAGCATGACCCTAGGTTGTCGAACCAAGGACGGCATATTTCGGAATTCTGGTAACGGTTCCCTTTACTAAACAACAAATCGTAGGTAACGTCAGGGTTGTAGGTACCAGTGAAAACTTGGAAGAAAAATATCCCTGACGATATCCTAAACTTGGGAATCATTCATCGAGAAATCCTTTGGAGATAGGATGCAGAATGTAGTGGGCAAGATTGTTATAATAAGTACCAATAGCGTTCGCATATGAGGAAAAAACTAGTGAACCTAGGTCAATGTGAGTGACGTGAGTGGGGCTCTATTTTGCATGCTTTCCTAAGTGCTGAGTAGATGTGTCAAATTGTTCTTAAAGCACGTGAGAATGAAAAAGGCAAGTGTCTTCTTAAGTTGTTGTGTGGTCTCTTTTCGTTTACAACAAATTTTCGAAAATAGTCTCACGTCACTGAATTATTTCCAGTCATGTAGCAGAGTGAGTAATAAGGTGTACGGCGTGACAAAATTTTAGCATAATGAGGATTGATTACAGGGCGTGTTGTAACAGATTTTCTAACACCTTTTTTCTCTCCACGTAACCAGCAACATACTGCAGGGCCGTAGACTCTTCTTTGTATTTCTCTTACACACTACAAAATAAAAGTGAATTTGTTTTGCATTTTGGATTTACTAGCTTTTTATCACTTTTCGCCTACTGTTGGTGAGAGCGAAGATATACATTGGGTCATCTTAGAATGTACATATCGTGAAAAATGTATTGAGTAGGTTCATAAACTTTGGTTGCGTCTACCGAAGACCAAAGTCTACGGCGGAGTTTGACAAAGCATTAGGATGTATACTTCAGTCGCTTCCGAGTAACTACTGCTCAATCTTAGTTGGAGACGTTAACTATAATTCTGTCAACCCCTCTATTAGAGATACAAATTTTTTCGATCTAATGGAGTCCATGGGTTACAAGCAACTTGTTACCATGCCAACCAGAATAACTGATACTACAGAAAGTTTAATTGACCATATATATACAAACAATGACTCTTTGCACACAAAAACAACCACTGTTATGCATGATTTGAGTGATCATTTTTTCACATACACTACATTGCATGCTACACCAAATAAAGCACCACGAGTACTCTTAACAAAGCGCACATTTAAGCATTTTAATGAAGAAAAATTTGTAGAATACTGTTCGTATCTTCCTTTTTACAAATCAAATAACATATCGGACATTAATGAAAAGGTTGTCTTCCTCACAAGCTTGATTTGTGATGCTCTTGATATATTTGCTCCAACAAAAACTTTTCGAATACGTCCGAGCAGAAGACCTTGGATTAACAACTACTTACTCAAACTCATTTCCTTCAAAAACAGAATATTTAAACATGCCAAGACTACGGGTGCATGCTCATGGGATCAATACAAAATGATTCGAAACTGGGTGACAAAAGAAATAAAGCAAGCAAAAAGGACGTATATTTTGAACCAGATTTATTCTGGTCAGTACACTAGCAACAACCAACATCGGCTCTTTGACTTTCTCACGGGGCGCGAGAAAAAGAGTACTGATATCCCGTCAATAGAAGTAAATAATGAAATAATATCAAATAAGGAGGAAATTGTGAATTTCATTAATTCTTACTTTGCTAATATAGGGACCAACATATGTAATGAATTAAATGGAAATCGGATGCGCAACAATAACATCACGTTCAATGACTCGGCAATTATGTATAATGACTCCCCCCGGACACTGCGATTTCAATTTAAACCTGTATCCACTAACACTATTTTTAAAGTACTCACAGGACTTGATGTTAAAAAAGGCTGCGGAATTGATGGTATTAATAATCGTGTATTACGACTTCTTGCACCGTGGATATCAGAACCACTAACGGACATAATAAATCATTCTCTTCAGTTTAGTATAGTTCCTGACGCTTGGAAACATGCGGTGGTCACTCCCATATTCAAAGGAGGATCGCACACTAGTATTAACAACTATAGGCCTATTTCTATAACACCAGCTCTTAGTAGAGTCCTTGAGAAGGTGGTCGATAGTCAGTTGGAAGAACATATAGAATGTAACAATCTCATAACCGAGAAACAGTATGGTTTTCGCAGGAACCGATCCACAGAACTATTGCTACTAGAATTAATCACGAAGTGGCGAAACATACTAGACGTTAAAGGAAAAAACTACATTGGTTTAATTTCCTTAGATATCAGCAAAGCATTTCATACCGTGCAACCTCATTTATTGTTGAACAAATTATATGGCCAGTTCAATTTATCTAAAAATGCATGTAAATGGTTCCAAAGTTACCTACATAATAGAGTAATAAGTACGAAACTTGGTAATACTATTTCCAAATGTGCCGATATTCAAATTGGGGTACCACAGGGATCAATCCTTGGACCTAAATTGTTCAACTTATTCATTAATGATCTTGCACTATCTGTGAAAAATATGGAGGTTTATTTGTATGCTGATGATTGTCTCTTATTTTGCTACTCTAATTCTTTAGATCAATTAGCTCACACTATTGAAACAAACATTCCCTGTGTGCTTAACTGGTACAACGCAAATAATCTAAAAGTGAACACAGCAAAAACACAAGCATTAATCTTATCAACAGACAACTGCACACGTTCCGTAATTGACAGAGAACTTCAGATAGGAAACAATAAGATATCTACAAGTGCTACATTGAAATATCTTGGCATACCTCTTGATTCGAAACTATCGCTTACGCAACATGTTAAAAAGATATGCTCCAATGCTGTGCCGAAAATCAAGATTCTTCAGTACATAAGCAATTATCTACCTATCACTCACAGAGTAAAGTACTACACCTCGTATATTAGACCTATTCTTGAGCACTATGGTGTGGTTCTGTACGGAATCAACCAAACCAACATAAAGAATATTGAAAGGATGCAGAAATGGGCTATTCGGATAATGAGAAAAGCTCCGCTGTCACTCTCGACCTCCAAATGTAATGAATCAGTGTTGTTGCCTACCCTTGAATCCAGAAGGAAATACCTTTTCTTGGTGCAAGTGCACAAAGCTATTTATTCGGCGCACCACCGAACGCTAAGTGAATTCATCCCTATTTCCGACAATAAGTTTTATAGTAATTTGCGGTCTAACAACTCTAACAATGTTCACATTCCGAAGTGTAATAAGACAAATTATGGCATGAAATCATTTTCTTATTTGACGAGCAAAGTTTGGAACCAACTTCCAATTGGATTGAAAAAAGAGGGAAAGCTAAATATTTTCAAAAGGAAAATCAGGGACGTAATATATGACTACTAAACAGTGCGCACGTTAGGCCATCATTCACTTACATAATCACTCATTGTATATAATCAGCCATTTCAACCTTGTAATCTTTCAACCATTCACTATTTACCCAAATGTATTTTTTGTTTCTTTTATCATGATTTTGTGTGTGTGTATGTTTTGTTTTCCCATCATTGTGTTATACACTAACTGCATATCATAAGCATGGACATGTATATGGTACTTATTTTGTAACTTTTCTATCTCTTTTTTATGCTTTGGCATAATATTTGTGTCTTATTTGTGTTTTTTTTTTCTGTTACTGTAGGGCAACAAGCTCTTCTATATGTAACCATTATTTATGTAAAAGAATTGTATAGCTTAATGCAACCCTACACTAAACAATAAAATAATAATAATAATAATAATAAAGACAAAATAAGAACAGTGATTTCCGCCAAGAAAGTATAAACTAGAAATATTTATGGTCCAAGTTCGTGACAAGTTGGGAAACTAGATAGTCGGGAAAGCGGATAGAAAATCCTTAGGTACCATTCTACCAAATTTTCTGTAAGGTAGCCTTGAGCAGGGTTTCAACCCCTCACTCTCCTACTCAGTTATCTCTCAAAGTCATCAACCTAGAACACGATGCTTACCTAATTAAATTATCTTCTAGTTTTCCTTAGACTTTTTTTTAGAATTATCTTAGGATTAAAGGTAATACAGTTATTTATATTTTTGTATATTTCTTCTCCATAATGTATTTAGGTATGTTTTCAATAAGTGTAAGTAATATGCACAAAAATTATGAGAGGTTTTATTTTCAGGTCTTCGGGAGAATATTTTAAAAATTCCTTGTGCAGTTAAATTTTCAACATTGACTTTAAACAGTTTTTGTACTTTTTTTTTTTTTTTTTTTTTACAATATGCTGTGATGTACTCAGGCCAAATCGTTTTTCTAAGGAGCTTGTTGAACGTCGTATTTACGAAAAAAGTGGAGAATTCACTTGTTTCTCGTAGCTAGGCACCGAGCGCCCGAGGCTCAGTGGTGACTTAAGATTCAGGGACTGAAGTTTTTCCAGGGTTTTTGCTCAGTCACACCGAACAAATGCCTTGATATTACCTTCAACTTAGGCCCTTACGGACAGCTTCCCACATCCTTTCCCCCTCCCCCTATCTTGGACTGAGCCTTTGATACCTAAAGACCATAAATAAAATTCAAAAATCCTAGCTAAGCTGGATATAGCTACCTTCGAGACGATCCTTTCTGGCCAACATTTTACTCTTTCCTTAAGCTTCCAAAATACATATTGATACACTCCGATTTGTTTGAAGTATTTGATAGTATCAAATAGTATATAAAATGTACAACAGCTTTTATTTCTTGTTTTGTGAAAAATAGAGGTTTTAATCCTAAACGCTCCTGTAGGAACTCAGCATTTCTTTTCTTTCATTTTATTTCGGTGTCTAAACATCGTTTCCCTTATCTATAAAAAGGCTTTACTCCTACATATTTACTTTAACAGTGGTGGAACTCGGCTTGCACTCTTCTTTTCCAAGTAAGGAGAAAATGACCATGGCTATTATTTCGTTCAAGAAGTGACCGCACCAACATTTATTGAACGAGGCAAAGAGTAAATTAGTTCGTCAGAATGAGAATGAAGTGGATCGATTACAATTTAACGATCTAAGGCATCCTTGTCTCAGGTCGGGATACGGTAAAAGAGAAGGAGTACGAATGAAGTTTTCCAGGGTCTGGTTTGAAGGTACCAGCACGTCATTTGCCTGGTTTGCCTCTTAAAAGAATCAGTCAAGGTGGTCGGCTCCTGGGATTCATCCCAAGTCCTCCCGAATACAATGCCAACGTCTATCAAGTGAATTATAGTCCCTCGGTATATGTTTAATGTTTTAGTAAATTTTCCTTATTATGAATTCAATAGCACCGTTCTATACAACTCGTACGCACTGATTGTGGTACATTTGTCATCCAAGAACTACAGTAGATGAAATACAATTTTATTTAATACTGTTACGATTTTGTCGTCATTGTTTAGAAAAGTTGGCAAGATACTTCGAACTGAAGCAATTGGATAAGTACTTAGATAGGTGTGCTCGGTCATAGTTTTGATTCAATCCTGTATGCAAATTGACAATCAACTTGAGACTTCTTGATGCTGCTTCATCTTGCTAATCTCCTGACCTTACCGTAAGAAGAACTGCGACCTTCTCCCTGAACTGATCAGCTCAGTCATTATTGTAAGGGATCAGAACGTTTTGTGATCAAAGCTTAGTGTCACTGAAATATCATCTTGGGTGACTTTACATTCTTATTTTAATCAAATGAAAATTGGGATTGAATCTATTAAAATATCGCCACGTGTTTTCATGCCCTTCAGGCCGTTCACTCATATAATACAGTAGGAGGCAAAATTCTTTATGTAATAGAACTATAAAACTATTCGCCTGATTATACCCTATACATTCTAATAAATGTAAAAAAAAGGAAAAAAAGCGCGACTTTCACATTTTAAAAGTTTTATCTCAAATGACTGGAATTTATAACTTTTTGTATTCTAATTGCTATTTATACTTGCTATCGCTTTTTAAATACATTTCAACACAATCCAGGATAGTCAATAAGTCTAAAAAATAAATAAAGGAAGTTGTCAAAAGGTAGGAAAGAACACAGGGGTGTTATGGTGATAGGCTCTTGACGAAACGAACTGAGCTGCGACTCATGTTACAGTTACTCATGGGGCGATATGGGAACCCCCCTAAGTGTATTCCCGGATATTTTTCGTACATAAAATTCTGTGAAATATAATATCCGAATGCTCGGGGTGAGAGTCTATGCTGCAGATATTTCTTGAGATATTCTAGATAATTTTGGGAAGATGTGTAAGACGCTTATTCGTGCGGGATAATTTGGAACTTTAATCCTACAATATATTCTTCATTTTCTCAGAAGCAAACGCTAGGAATGTCTTAAATTTTCGTTCCCAATTGCTCTGGGATATTCTATGCATGTTCGGGATCTCGTGGTATGTGGTAAACAACACAACAAACTCATCACTTTTCTCGCTATATACTGAAGAAGTTCGATGTTAAAATTAGTGAGTTATGGTTGATGATCACTTATTGTCAACAAAACGTTTTCAATAAATACTTGGAATATAACCCTAAAAAAAGATATCAAAAAGTATTCAGTACTAACCTTCAGTAAGGCATGATAAACTCACCATACTTCTTGAACATAATACTTACGATTCTGGAACACAAAACCAA